>SPJY01024546.1:1342302-1365953 GCA_005191435.1 Raddia distichophylla | reverse complement strand
AGAGAGAGAGAGAGAGAGAGAGAGAGAGAGAGAGAGCCATCCATGTCAACTTGCCCGGTCTTGGTTCTGGCCGGCTAGCCGTTACACCTCGCTACCATTAGGTTAGCTTTTTAGCATTTGTCATCAGTTGATCGTCAGGATGTCCCTTGTTTTAAGTTTGCCATCCTGGCACAAACCAGATAAAGAATCAATCATCTTGACAGATCGCAGTGTAACCCCGATCTGGTTCGTCTCATCAGTATCAAGATTCAACCATAATTTGTGTGAATCTGATAACTATCATTATAAAATGTAAGCTCTATGCAGTTTTTCTAAAATCTGTATAAATGTGATTGCTATGCCTGTTTACTAAAACTTAATGGCCTGTGACAGTTCATAAAGCCCAAAAATGATTGTGGTTTGCTCTCTTGTTTCTCCTTGTGATTTGCAAGATTTGTGCACTTGTGCTTTGAGTTTTGTTATGAATCTACTTGTGTAGTTAGATCTACTCTATATCTTGCTTGTGTACTTGTCTTGGACTCAGATCTACAGGTTTGAGAAGGGTTTGAGGGAAACCCTAATTCGTAGGTTCGGACAGTGGTCCGGAATCTCCCATCTGACTGAAGGCAGTTGGGTCGGCACAACAGCTAACTTGTCATTTCCGCTGTGCATATTGTTTCTAGCTGTTGTGTTGCAGGAAAAAGGTGGTGAAAATTGATAACGCCTATTCACTCCCCCCTCCAGGCGCCATTCTAGTACCCTCAGGGTCAAATGGTGATTTAACGACCACCAACACCCCTCAAGCTGAATCTTTTGCTCGTTCTCGAGCAAAGCCAAACTTGAGTTCGGTGGATCTGGAGTTGCAACTTGCCTCAACTTTATAAGTATCAGGCTCACATCGGAATTATCCTTTCTTTCCATTTGAGTGAATTGGTAAAAAGGTGTTCTTTCCTTCTCTCAAACTTATGGAGATTTAGATTCTCACCTTAACTTAAGTGATTGAGAGGATGAACAGTTTTGACAAGATTTCATCCAGCTCATATCCGTTGGGAAACAACCTCGGAGTATTTTGATGATTTTTCAAATAAAGCTCAAAGTTTCCTCTAAAGGTACTCTCAAGGCACTCATGGTGTATATATATCCTTACCAGGCTTTTAGTTGATCCTTTCCCTACACTATAGGCTTTTGTGGAGCTTTCGGTAGGGTATGAGAAGGGCTAACCTATGTTGTATATTTTGCTAAGTCAAAACCTAGTCTGTCATTTCAAATTCCGATCATGAGAGAGAAATAATGTTCAGGGGTGAGGAAAGAATGGACTCACACCAAAGGAATAAAGATAAACACAAGTGTAAGGATGTGTGGTACTAATGAGTCCAACACATCGGATCTTATGTTTGGGAAGAATGGTCTTTATTGAACTCCTTTATTGGAATATCCCTTTGGAAATTTTTTTTTGGGAGACTTGGAGCTATCCTTTTTCCATGATACTATTTTCCCCTTTTTTTTCGATAGCTCCTTTGTCTCTACTTTCAAAGGATTTTTGAAAAGGGATACAAATATATTTGGAGTATTTTGATGGACCATTTGAAAGGGACTAGGATACTCGAGATGAGATATAGGTTTTGTTTGGGTGGAATGCCTGGCGAAGATGAATGCTTGAACCCGATGTGGAATTCAACATAACCAGACAAGAAAGGCTAGCAAGTCAAGGGGTACGCAAAAGGAATATGATTGGTATTGAGTGACACTTCCTCGTCAGGAATAAAGTTTTGACAAAACTCACTATAACACTAGGTAGCTTTTGTAGGTTTCATCGTGTAAAATATTTGGCTCTGGTGGATATTTCAAAACCATTGAGGAACTTGTTTTTGGATTTTCAAAAATAAATCCCCGATATAGTATCTTAGGAGGAGTATGAAAGGATTACTCTCGTATCGTATCTATATATATCAAAACTCACAACAACCTAGACTTGGTTTAAATTTTCACTCCAAATAAGTAATGAGGTCTAGATCGAATGCCGATTGTACCAATGAACACAAACTTCAAGGAAGATATTCGTGTATGAACTCGACATTTATGAAATGAAGTTAAGCAACTATTCATCATTTCCATAGGGTATAGACATAAACCTATGCAATTAATAGGGAGTTAATTACTAAGCAAATCATTTTGGTATTTTTGATTATGTATTTTTTAATTATAAAATAAACTAACTACTACTCATGCATGGCAACAGGTAGGGCAGGCAAAGAAATTGGCAGTGTAACTCGGCAAGGCAAGGCAAGGCAGGGCAAGGTGATCTGGCAAAGACGGGGCAAAAACTCTGGCACAGCAAGGCTCTGGCAAGGCGACCGGTGCAACAGGGCAGTGTGAAGGAGATAGCGAGCACCACATACCTGGGTCTCCCCCCAAGCTTAGACCTTGGAAAGGCTATGGCTAGGGATTAAATCCCATCGCTCGGAAGTAGTCGTTCAGGGTGTTGGTGTTGGCTTGCAGGCTAGCATTAATGTCCTTCACATTAGTGTCGATGAGGTCCACTCGGTCGGTGAGGTAGGTCAGCTCCCGGTAGGGGTCAAAGTGTAAGGGGTAGCGCACCGAAGATGAGGGTCCAACGCCTGCCTCGTAGGCAAAATCGGCGTGTTCGGCGTGGTGTTGGTGTGAACCCCCAGCCTCATGGTGGTGCGAACCTCTGGCCTCATACTGGTGGGAGCCTCCTGCTCCGTGTGTTCCCTTGTACGGGGAAGTGTTCCATCCTGTGTACTGGGTGTACGACTAGACAAAGTCGGAGTACCCACCATACTCATGCCCAATGTAGGCATGGTGTGGGGGTTCCTCCTGAGGTTGCTGAGCGGCCTCCACCTCATGGCTTGCTTGGCCCTGTGTGACTGGCCCTTTCGATACACTATGGTGTGCGGCCTCCTTCTTGGTGAGGTGGAGGGTGAACTGTTTCGTGTGGTAGAGACCGAGCTTCTTGCATGGAAGCTTCACCTCGGTCTCATACCCCGTGTATAGCATGAACATACTATTCCCAGGCCCTTCCTGAAGGCTGTGGCCTTGGATGAAGTGTTCTAACCCCAACCAAAGGCAGTTCCCCCTCTATGTAGGTGATAGTGGCACCCTCTAACACACCGAAATTGGTGGCAATTCTAGTGATTAGGGAGGTGCAGTCTATGGCTCCTACCATGATAATCATTCATATCCAATGTTTTACCATGTTAACAGTGGGGTTCACCTTAATCTTTTTAACCATAGCATAAAGGTATTGGAGCTCATTAGTTCTAACGGATCGCGGATCGGCCCAAGAATTGATGACCCAACCCATCCAGCGGTGAAGGAATCCAAGTGAGGGATTGTGAATATCCATAAACCTAGGACTCCTACAGATAGTCTTGCCAGAAATTTCGTGCCAGAATTCTTTGTGATTAAAACCTCTAAGATTATCTAGATCAAATGAGCATCTAGTGTGAAAACCAAGTAAGTTGCTAAGTTCTTTCTGGGTTTCATTGAATAACCTAAACCTAACTTTAGCTACTTTCCTAGTTTCATCAAGTTCAAGCGTGCTCAAAAATTCGAGGGAGAGAAATGTCGAACCTTTTTCAGAGATGTGGGCGAAGTTGTCCAATCCCACTGCCGCGAAGGCGTCCTCGAAGTCCTTGGCCACGCCCGCTCTTAGCAGCTGCAATGGGTTGTCAGTCCGGGCGTGCCGAAAAGATTGTTCCCGAAGGGCGCGGTACACCTCCCTTTCTCGCTCGGTGCGGAGGACAATTTGGTACTCGGAGATTAGGGACCCTTGGCTCCCTTGGCACCCCGAGACTTCCTTCGGATCAATGTGGCGGGACGGGAGTCCACCGACATATTATCCCCAGATTGACTTGGGGCTCGGGCGCTCGAAGCCTGGCTCGAGCTAGACGAACTAAACCAGGTGTGGATTGCAGTGAAAACGGACTTGCAGAACCACACCATCTTTTCCTGAAATGTTACTTCCAAAAAGAGATACCCGAGGGACGAAAAATCCGTCAGCGGTTAGCCATCAAAAGGTTAGTCGTTCTTATGGGGCTTGGTGCCTCCACAAAAGTATCCTTGTGCTCAACTAGTTTGCTAGCATGAACTTTATTAAAACTAAAATATTTTTTTAACTAATAAGCTTGTTAAGCTCAATTAGTGGAATTGATGCAGGAAGAAGAATCTAGGTAGCGAGAACAAGTGCTTAATGGCTTGAGTGGTGCAAGGAGCAGCAGGGGAGGCTGCCCCTTTTATAGCCGCGGCGGTAGGGCAGCCGGCCGACCTACCCCAGGTCCGGCCGGACCATGGGCGGCGGCGGCGTTGCCACTCCTGTAGGCTAGGCTTAAGGGAAGCACTCAGGATCAGTGCGGTGGTTGGCGACGAGACTGCAGCGGCTGAGGAAGGCCGACCGGCCTGGGCAGGGCCCGGTCGGGCCACCTTGCCACCATGTGTGCTCGACACTAGCTCCTGGATGCTTCTCCCTTGCATTCGTGCACTAACCCAACGTTGGGGATGATAGGTGGGGCCGGCCAGCCCATAGTGGGGTCGGTTGGTCCACCTAAAGACCAATTTTTTAAAAAAAATGCAGAGCAATAACTAAATATGCCTTAGGTAAATATAAAGATGCTGGAATGCAGTGAATTCAAAATGGGTTCGTAAATCAAGTATGATGCAAAATCTAACTAATATGCATGAGATAACTACCAGTTTATCCTTCAGGCGAGTGCTCAAAATTTAAAGTTCATGAGCTAGACTGTCTACATACCTTAGTTTTCCTGGTCATCTCCTGTAGTCCGAGACAATGGTGCGGGTGATGCAGCCTTTTTCTTCCACAGACTCTTTTGGTCTTCTTTGGTTGAACGGTGGGTGGCTTCGGTTCCGCCTTTAGTGGTGGCCGAACATTGGTCTTCTGTTGACCTTGTTGGGCGTCCTACGCTAATATTCTTCTTCCTCCCTGATCAAAGACCCTTCGCATAGTGGCTATGAAGCTCTCCACTTTCGGCTTTGGCGGTTGCAATTGAGCTTCCTGCACATTAGTGGGATTTTTGCCACAGAATGTGCGTACCTTTGAGCATTGCTCTGCTCGTGGCTTGAAAGCAAATGTCTCCTTTCTGCCATTGATGTCAAGATGAATTTATCCTGCACCAACATCAATGTTGGCCTTCACCGTACTTAAAAATGGCCGCCCAAGGATCAGTGACATCTTGGCGTCAATCTCCATGTCTAGCCAACAAAATAAACGGGGACAAATAAATTCTGGATTTTGATCGGAATGTCCTCCGCGATTCCGGTGGGATAATGGACAAATTGATCCGCCAGCTGTAGACACATAGCAGTAGGGGCCAAAGTAGAATGATTGAGCTTGTCAAACACTACCTTGGGCATGACGCTGACGCTTGCCCCCATATCTCAGAGGGCATGGTCGAAGTGTTGGGCGCCAATGGAACATGATATAGTCAGGCATCTCGGATCCTTCTTCTTTTCCGGGAGTGTGTTCAGGATGGCGGCACTGCAATCCTCCATCAATTTAATCACTTCCGTGGTTGGCAATGGGCGCTTGTTGTTGAGGATGTCCTTCAAGTACTTAGCGAAGGTATGAACCTCCGTCGCTTCAAGTAGCTAAATATTGACATATAGCCTCCTGATTACCTCAACTAACTTGCCAAATTGCTCTTCCATGGTTGGCTTGCGTCGACGAGGGAAAGGTAGCAGCACCGTTGTATCATAAGCTCCCGACTTATCACCGGTTGATGCGCCTTTGGGGTGTTCATCTTGCGGAGCTTTCTTGGCTTCCTCATCTTAACTATCAACCTCAGGGAGTGCCTCCTTCTGCCCCTCTGCATGGTTAGGATTCAGCGGGTCTCAGGTGGCCTTTCCCGATCTAGTGGACACCGCGCAAACATTTTCATGTGGGGGACCCTCCAGCTGACCCGGGAGCTTCCCCACATTGGACTTAGGCAGAGATGCAGCCAGCTTAGTTATTTGAGTTTCTAGCATCTTATTAAAGCTAAGATGGTTTTGCATGGCAAAAGCAAATACTTCTAGCTTGGAATCTATGCCCTTAAGAATCTTATCGGTAGCAAGAAATTTCTTATTAATATCACTGTTAACCTTATTCTGATTGTCAAGTACTTCTTTGAAGGTAGGCCCATTACGACGGAAAGAATTGTTACCTCCCATTAGATGGTTGTCGAAGGAAAAGTTGGGCTTGGAATCCCAACCCTAAGCGAAGCCTTGTGGTCAAAACCCAGTGTTGTCGCCGATGAAATTAACCTCTTCAGGCTGTGTTTCTAGGCAGCTACTGCCCGAATGACCAACATTACCGCAAACCTCACAAGTCATGCAAGATTCGAGGGCCATCACTCCTTTGGGCTTGGCTACTTTAATTTCTTCATGAGAAGATCCATCTTGGCAGCAAGCATGTCTACCCCTTCAATGTGATGAACTCCTCTGGTGCGAGGTTGAGATTGTAGTCGTTCATCACTCCACCCTTGGCTAGAGACCATCTTCTCAATGGGCGACCGAGCTGTGCTCACAGTCAGCGAAAAGAATGCTCCTTCGGAGGCAGCATCGATATGCTCATGGACACTATGGCTGAGCCCGTGATAGAAGCTTTGGATGATGTACCAATCTTGCATCCCATGATGAGGACATGCCATGATGTACTCCTGGAGGCGTTACTAGGCCTCTGTAATGGACTCATCTGTCAGTTGTAAACCCGAAATCTTGTTCCACAGGGCATTGGTTTTGCCAAGTGGAAATACTTGGCAAGGAAGACGTTGGAGCACTTCTCCCAAGTTGAGACAACATCTTTATTGGCATAGAACCACATCTTGTCTTTCCCGACCAATGAGAGCGGGAAAAGGCGAAGTGGAATGGCATCGAGAGATGCACCTCGGATAGTGAAGGTGTTGCAAATCTCTAAGAAGTGTTGGAGGTGGGCATTGGCATCTTCGGTGGCCTTGTCACATAATGGGCTGGCCTGAATCTTGTTGATCAGTGCCTTTTTTAGCTCAAAGTTCCCGTCACCCACATTAGTGGTAGGTCCAGTGGAGACATTGGTGCTCGATGGAGCAGAGAACTCAAGGATCATCTTATCGACCATCTTGGGCTTCGTAGATGACGTAAGTGGGGGTTGAAAGTTGAGGAATGATCGGACTCGAAAGAACCACCGAGGGGTGAGAGATAGATGCTGTGAATCTTGGTTAGACTCTCCTTACTAATGCCTATGGAATATTGTGGAAATTTGCCGGAAGATTAAATCCGGTCATGCACTGCTTTGTTTGTCCACAACCAAAAACAGAACAAGGGTAAGCCTGCTAAATCAAGCGGTATATTAATATAGTAGGAAATCCTATCTATTTATGATATCCTAGAATCCGTGCTTTCCCAGCAACGGCGCCAGAAATGCTTGTTGGCGATTCTTATGCCCTAGTAGAATGTTTTAATTCCACAAACGCATAGAATACCACTGTAGCATTTCACCTAGGAGTATTCTAGTGTATCGAATCCATGAGGAAGCTAGACTAGGAATATCAATAAATAAATGTGATTTCCGTACTAAGTAATATACCAGCCAGACTATGGCAGGGAAAAGATAATAATGATAGGAGTGGTAACACAGTGACATACAGATACCGGAGAATTAAGATAAACGAGCAGTGAGCTAGTGGGGAGGACAACGAGACGAGATTAGGTTCCCTAGATATCTAACCAAATTCCTTGAGTCAAACTATGTCCCTTCTTGTTTAATGGGTTTAAATGTATAAGGGAGCTCGGATTAAGTAGACCCACTACCCCATGCTATCACTTAAGAATTCCAAAGGGTTATGGTCATCCCCGAGAGGCTCTACGGAGCCAACCCGAACGTGTGGGACTGCAAAGGGATAGATAGGGTATCACCACCTACTACCAAACACACCCCATGGGGTTGGGCGTCGATCAAGATATTACTAATTTAGGCATCACGCCTACAGTTAATACTATTATCCTGCTGGGATCCTCGGACAGAATAACCATAGCTTAGCGAGACTCGTCTTTCTAAGCCAGGACGGGATACCCCGTGAATATTATAATCCCGTCTATAAGTGCACCCAGAATAAGATACTTACTCCCGTGACAGATGTTACACTAACACTGCCAGTGCATAAAGTAAATATTGACTCAAAGTAATAAAGGAAAGACTTATATAAAATGTAAATGAGTCTTACAAAGGGAAAGATACAAGAGCTTTACCAGAGCTTCGGAAGACTCCTCCCAGAACCTCGAGGTAGAGCTGTCGACTCGACCCTCCCACACTACTCTAACCTACTCTACTTAGAGTGGAAAATGAAGCTCCTTGTGGTATTGTGTTGGTGTGTGTCTTCAAATGGCCGAGAACACCCCTATTAATAGTGTAAGAGCTGCCTTGGGGGGTACCTAGCCTTGGAGTGACGCAGCCAGCTAATAGGTGGGGCCAGTTGGCCCTTGGATGCACCGTCTTCACTTCAATGGCTCAGATATGCTCCAAAGGACGGTTGTAGGGGTATCCAAGGCAGAGTGGAGTGGAAGGCAAGCCGGCCGTCCTAGGTGGGGCCGACTGGCCCAGGGACAGGGCCCCTGGCCTTCCGATCCACCGTCTTGACTCCCTGGATGGCTCACATGCTCTCCTCAAGTCGGTTTGGCAGTTAAACCGGTTGCAGGTGGGCCCCATGATCCAAGTGACACCATCATCCAACCTTTGATTAATACCAACTTCAATCCAATGCTCCATCTCCACAAGTGTTGTGTTTCTTTGCATGCTAGAGGATCCAAGGTGGCTCGGCTGACTGGTGGGGCCGGTTGGCCCACTTTTGCAGTGGAAACCGTCCATTTTGTGATAAATTTGTACCTGCATCAAATAATTGCATTGGATTATGAATTTCCCCTATTTTACCGAGAAGTTGGCGGGTCAAATGGTGATTTAACGACCGCCAACACTTATTCAATTCAACAATTTTATTTTTTAAGGTTAAGTTCTCTAGTCCAAGCATCAGGCACTCAGAGGTAGAGTGAAAGTTGTCATTGTTGTTGGCCTGGGCCAAACAACCAATTTCTTAGGGGCTGCCCCGCGGAGGCGAAGCTCGCGGAGCAGCTCGGGGGAGCGGAGCTCAGACAAGGTGGTCAGCCAGAATATGTTTCTCGTGAATGCCTCCCCCCTTCGAAGGGTCAAGGTGGCTTGTTTATATAGGGTGAGGGCAAATGGGAAATCCCCACCTTGCCCCCGAACCCTAGTTGCCTTGGGGGTATTCTCGTACATTTGTCATTTATATGATGGGCCATGGCCCTTCCTATACATGTGGTCTACTCGATCTTAGCCCATTGCTCCAGACAGCCCAAAAGATGGGGTATCCCTAACCCTATGTTACAACAGGAGCCCCTTGTATGACCGTGCCGAGTCCCCGAGGAGCGGGCAGACACAACAGACATCGGGTTGGGGTCTTGGCCCAGCTTTTCGGGGACCGGAGCAACTCAAATTTTCATCCTTTGTTTGCCTTCGTGATGTCGTACCGCGCATGGGCCTCGTCAAAAACTCCTCCTGAAAAAACCCGGTAGGAAAAAACCAGGATGGAGAAAAGAGTGCCCATGCATTATGCGGAGCAGTCTTGGTGAGGTCGACGAGGATTCAGAGCTCGGGAGGGTAGTAGTCCTTCGGGTTGCAGGTGAGGTAGCCGTCACAGACCCACTCCATCGAGGCCGTGGCCTTCGGGACGAGCGGGGGACCTTCGGGATGTAGACGAAGTAGTCATCGAAGCCGTAGACCCGCTCCTTCGAACGGAAACCTTAGCGTCGTAGACGAAGTTGTTGGCGAAGACGTCGAAGGTGCTCGGCGAAGGAGAAATCTAAGAATCTCCGAAGCATGCGGGGAGTAATATAATATTCTTCGGTACTTGACGAAGAAGTCCATCTCCAAAGAATGCAGAGGGAAATATAATAATCTTCGGAACTTGACGAAGGATAAATCCATCTACCTCCGAAGCATGCGGAGGGAAATATGATAATCTTCGGGGCGCTTGACGAAGAAAAAGTCCATCTCCAATATGATAACCTTCGGCGCTTGGCGAAGGAGAAGTCCAAAATAATAACGTTCTGCGCTTGGCGAAGGAGAAGTCCCAAAATGCTAACCTTCGGCGCTTGGCCGATGGCGAAGGACAATTCCAAAATAATAACCTTCTGCGCTCGGCGAAGGAGAAGTCCGAAATAATAACCTTCTAGCCCCTGGGCGCAGAGCATGGTGGCTTGCGTGGTGCCGGCCGCCTGGGGCGGACTTTAGCTTTGGGAGGAGGACTTAGTGCCGCAGCGTGAGCCGCAGCGTGCCCCGAGCCCCTGGGCACCTGGGGCGAGGAGCGGCCTAGGGGCCGGCCACCTAGGGGCGGGCTTAGCTTCGAGGGGTGAGGACTTAGCGCCGGAGCTTGAGCCGCAGCGTGCCTCAAAGCCCTTAGGCGCCTTGGGCGCGGAGCGGCCCCGCCTAGAGGCGGGTTTAGCTTTGGGGGGCGAGGAATTAGCGCCGGAGCGGGAGACGCAGCGTGTCTCGAAGCCCCTCGGCGGGCTTAGCTCGAAGGGCTGAGCGCCGGCCACCCAGCGTGGACTTTCTTTCGAACGGTTGAGTGTCGGACGCTTCGCGCGTGGACTTTGATCCAAACGGCTTAGCGCCGACCGCCCCGCGCGGACTTTCCTTCGAACGGCTTAGCGCAGGCCGCTTCGCGCGCGAACTTTACTCCTACTCCGAAAACGGCTCAACGCCGGCCGCTTCGTGCGGACTTTGATCCGAATGGCTTGGCGCCGGCCGCTTCGTGCGCGGACTTTACTCCGAACGGCAGAGAGCCGGCAGCTTCGCGCGCGGACTTTACTCCGAACGGCAGAGAGCCGGCCGCTTCGCGCGCGGACTTTACTCCGAACGGCTTAGCGCCGGCCGTTTCGCGCGGACTTTCCTCCGAACGGCTAAGCGCCGACCGCTTCACACGCGGGCTTTCCTTCGAACGGCTTAACGCCGGCCGTTTCGCGCGGACTTTCCTCCGAAAGGCTGCGCCGGCCGCTTCGCGCGCAGACTTTGATCCAAACGGCTTAGCGCCGGCCGAGCGCCGGCCGCTTCGCGCGCGGACTTTGATCCAAACGGCTTAGCGTCGGCCTCGTCACACGGACTTTTCTCCAAACGGCTGAGCACCGGCCGCTTCGCGCGTGGACTTCGATCCAAACGGCTGAGCACCGGCCGCTTCGCGCGTGGACTTCGATCCAAACGGCTTAGCACCGGCCGCCCCGCACGGACTTTCCTTCGAACGGGTTAGCGTCGACCGCTTCGCGCGCGGACTTTGATCCAAACGGCTTTGCGCCGGCCGCGTCGCGCGGACTTTCCTCCGAACGGCTGAGCGCCGACCGCTTCGCGCGTGGACTTTGATCCAAACGGCTTAGCGTCGGCCGCCCCGCGCGAACTTTCCTTCGAACGGCTTAGCGCCGGCCGCTTCGCACTCAGACTTTACTCTTAACGGCTTGGCGCTGGCCGCTTGTTGCGCCCCGTGCGGACTTTTCTCCGAACGGCTGAGTGCCGACCGCTTCGCGTGCGGACTTTGATCCAAACGGCTTAGCGTCGGCTGCTTCATGCGCGGACTTTTCTCCGAACGGCTTGGCGCCAGCCGCTTGTTGCGGACTTTGCTTCGCGTATCCTGGCTGGGCCCCTTGGCGAATATATCATTTGCTTCTCTTCTCCTCTTCCTTTTTTTTTTGGCGAAGGACCTTCGTCCCCTTCGGGTGTGACTCCTTCGATGATTGGCGAAGGTGGAATCCCTTCGGTACTTGACGAAGGCGAAATCCATAAACCTCCGAAGCTTTCGAAGGGTATTTTAATTATGCTCAAGAATACACCTGCATTAGCAACTCTGTGCCATGGTTTGGAGCTTGAGAGAGTAATCTTTTTTCATTGTGATGAATACCGCAAAGATTGACTAGTTAATAAGCAGCAACATGCGAACCATGACATTGCAATATGAAAAGTAAGACATTGATGGTTTGCATCCAGACTCAAGCAAGGTTTGCACAGCTGAGAATAATGAGCAACAGGATGCGTCTTATTTCAGTTAGCCGAGAATCTCGGTGTTAAGCAGATCAATGTTCCTCTTACGGCATTAGAGAGAGCATATAACACACATGCCAAGATGATTAAGCAAGTTGGAGTGCAATGTAATAACCCTGTATGTGCAGCTTGCACAAACTTTTTACTGCTATCATACTAGTGATGGAGTTTACAATAGTTTTCAGCTCAAGCAAACATGATATTCATGGTACCGTGCACCTGGCACCGTAGAGGGCATATGTAATGCATGCCAAATAAATTAAGCAAGATTGTAATGCAGTAAGCATATACATATTCAATCTGCATGCTAGAACATCTTCTGTACCGCAAGAGCAGTGCTTAGCACAAGGTAGGATTGGTAAAAGCTCATAGCTAAACCAATGGAAATTTAGTATCCCAAATTGCATAATATGATATTGCACGATTGAGATTATATAAGAGGCCATACAATGCGAATTCCAGCGCAGAAACAGATTCACCATTATCTTATTGGCTAAAGAGCTTGCAAACATTTCTAGCATGAGCAAATTCAATATGCATGCAAACTAGGGAGCTCCAGATTTCTTAGCAAAGAGGGATGCTAAATTTAGATCTGAGTCACAATGTGGGCAAGGTTATTTGCAGTAGTGTTTATGGAGCCCAACTTGCTCCGCTGTGTGCATGATTGAACTTAGCAACATAGGCACAACATTTGCAGTATTGAGGTAATAAATTGCATATCAATAATGAAGTAATCGATGCAATTGCTAGCCTCCCAGATACTTCTTTCATGGAAAATTAATATCGTCTTCGTCCAATCGTTAAGTTGGCATCAAGCGTAAAAGCACATAAGCGCTAGCAACCAGACAAATTAAAGTTAGGTTGGCATCAAGTATAAGCATGCACATTTAAAATTCCGACCTCTGGCTGCAAAAACATTTCAAGACTCCATAAAGGCGAGGAGAAGCTGAGCTGGATCCCCATCTTTCCATTTCATGCTCAGACTGCTTTAGGATATTACAGTAGTTTACCTTATACTTCTCCAAAAATATGCATAAGCCTTTGGCTTAGGTTGCTGATATGAGATGACATAGCTGATATAAGAGCTGGAACGATGCGATGATAATCAACTTCCCAGCTGCCAAGGAACCACCAGTTACTGGCACAATTAGCCTTGGCAGAATTGCCTAGGACCTAGTAAGAAGATTCTATATCCAGGGTGTCATTCGAAGATCTAGAAACCCCTGCTCTAGAAACCCCTGCATGACATATTATCCAGCATATGTTCCTGTAACTTATGGCCTTGGAATATTCAGCTCTGCAATGTTCTGCGAGATGCTTCCCAGTCGCAACTCCTAGCTTGGCTGCAAGCGATTGAATTATAAGAGCAGCGTAGGACGCAATAAGTATAACCTAAAGAAGCTCATAATTAAATTGTGCTCCAGCCTGTAGGTCAGTCTCAAAATTGCCAGGATCAATATACGCGATGAATTAGCCATCGGTGGTGGCGGCACGGGACCAGGCCGGGACGCCGGTGCGGCCGGAGGGCAGTGGCGCAGAGCCGAGGCCGGGACGCCGGCGCGAAGGGTGGTGCAGTGCACGACTCTGTCCCGGCAGAGCTTGGCGGCTCCGGGTGGAACTGAAGCTGAAATGCTGAGGACATGTCAGTACGTCACTAGGTGGTGCCGAGCTGCTGCAACACCATCGCCATGGCCGGCCGTTGGCACGGCGCATCGCTGGTGCAGAGCAGAGCGATCCCGACGAACTTGGAGGCTCCGGGTGGCGCGAGCAGAGCTCAGCAAAGGGATGCGGCTTCGGCACCGAGGGAGCTCGGGGGCGCAGCCGGAGGGCGTTGGCGCGGGCAGGGCCTCGGTGGCACGGGGCCAGGCCGAGACGCAGGCACGGAGGAGATGCAGGGCACCCCGTCGTGCAGGAGGCGAGTGCGGTGATGCAGCGGGAGACGATGTGGAGGTCCTCGGCGGTGGGGACGACGCCCTCGCAGATCTCGAGCGCCTTGATAGAGTCCTCCCGGTTGGCGAGCATGTCGGCGAGGAAGGAGTCGGCCTCGAAGTCCTGATTTGGGGAGGATTTTGTGCGCAGGAGACCTGATTTGGGTGATTTCGGGACGGGAAAGCTCCGATCTGGGGGATTCTTCGCCGGGACGCCTTCGATTTGGGGCGATTTGAGCGCACGGGAGCCCCGATTTGGTGGATTTTCGCTGCGGGAGCTTTGGATTTGGGCGCAAATTGGGGATCCAGAGCTCGATCTGGTGAGGAGCTCCGGTTTTGGGTGTAAATCGGGGATCCAGAGCCCGATCTGGTGACGGAGATTCGACGCGGCTTCTTCGATTTGGGGAGATTTGACGCACGGGAGTTCCCTATCTGGGGGATTTCGGGGCGGAAGTGCTCGGATTTGGGGCAAATCCGCGGACGGGAACCCGATTTTGGGGGAGATCCGGTGCGGGAGCTCCGGATTTGGGGTTTTTTTTTTTGGAAGAACACGATGAACAGTGGTTGATCTGGAGGATCTGAAGAAGGATAGAGCTCAGATTCGCGGCTGATTCGCCCGCTCCCCACGGACGACGCCAGTATCGTTGGCCTGGGCCAGTCAACCAATTTAATTAATTGTTTAAGAGGACAAATGAGTGTAGGGGGAGGAGAGAGGTTTTCAATATATAAGGATCCTCTCTTCTCTCCCTTACTTTAGGGGATGCTTTATGGAACTTGGTTGGAGCATGCAGCGGATGCTTCATCCTCTAAATATAGGGTAGGGAGTCCTTTAGAGTCTCCTATTGGAGATAGCCTTATGGGCTGCCCCGCGGAGGCGAAACTCATGGAGCAGCTTGAGGGAGCGGAACTCAGACAAGATGGTTAGCCAAAATATGTTTCTAGTGAATGCCTCCCTCTTCGAAGGGTCGAGGTGGTTTGTTTATATAGGGTGGGGGCAAATGAAAAATCCCCTCTTTGCCTCCAAACCCTAGATGCCCTGGGGGTATTCTCGTACATTTGTCATTTACATGATGGACCATGGGTCTTCTTATACATGTGGTCTACTCGATCTTAGTCCATTGCTCCAAGCAGTCCAAAAGATGGGTATCCCTAACCCTATGTTACAACAGTCATCATCATTGGTAGTTGTGTCCTTAGGTGCATCATGATCACTACAGTCATCATCTAGACTGACTGGGTCCTTAGGTGTGTTATGTGACTCATGTGCACCAAGATCAGGACAAACAATCATTTCAGTAGCAACATACAACTTTAAAGCATCTCTAGTTTCTTCAAACTCCTTAAGCACACTAAGATGTTTGTCCTTAAGAATTTGCATTTCCTCAGTCACACTAGCATGTATGATCCTCAGATCATTCAATTCATTAGAATAAAGTGCAGCAGGAATAGAGGTACTAGCAGTAGCTTTAGATTTCTCAAACTCTAGTGTCAAGTATGCTACTTCTTCTTTGAGGTCCTTAACCCTACCATTTGCTTGAGTGAGAAAGCCACCTAACTTAAGGAAGGTGTCGTGTCTGGGAAGCGCGCCTCGGAGGGCCGCAGATCCACGACCGGCAAACGAATTCGTAGTTGGAGTGAGGCCCAACAACAACCCTTCTCAACAGCCCGGGGCAGCGGCGGAGCTCGCGGGGGCTCAGGCCGCGCGGTCTTCCCGGACTGTGCCTGGTGCGACCTGGGATCCGGGTACAGATCCGGCGTACGGTGAGAGAGAGAGAGAGATAGAGAGAGAAAGAGCAATACAAACCGTGGAGACACAAGTGATTTACCCTGGTTCGAGCCCCCACTGCCGGGTAATAGCTCTACTCCAGTCTTCGTTGATTATACGGTGGGAAAACAGTACAGAGGTGTCTAGACCGGGCTTGAAGGCACCGATCCCGAGCTTACAGAGGGGTTTTGGACACTCTAGTGACTAGGGACTATGACTACTGCTCAGAGGGCCTCTCCAGATCTTCCCTCCAATTCCACCCCACTTCCTCTTTGGGCCGCCCTTCCTTTTATAGGCGCAGCGGGTAGCCCGGAGCTGATACGGCGGGCCCCGCGCCCATCTCTGCTTTAGTGGTGGTACCCTTGTCTCATTCCGGGGTTCTGTCCTGTTCGCGGCCTGCAAAGAGAAGCTGGTCGGGTTAGTACTGGACACGTGTTCGTCCGGGAGTGCTTATTCAGGGGAGAAGCCTGTTTCACAGAGAAAGCACTTTCCCTTCATCCCCAGTATAGCGCTGACTGGACCGAGCCAGCCTCGCGCCACCCGTTGGGGGCGTCGCGTCGCGTAACAACCACTGCCGCCTGCTCAGGGGAGCAAACGACAAGGTGAGCTGCCCGCGCGCCTCACCCCGGGCTACGGGTTCCCAGGGCGGCGCAGTTCCTCCCGGTCAAGGCCGGGGAAAGAGAGGCGGGGCGTAACAGTTGTCGCCACTTGCCCGCAGGCAAGCGGACTGCCCGCGGGGCGCTCTCCCGGGCTAGGGATAGCCCGCGCGCTTCACCTCGGGCTGCGGGTTCCCGGAGTGGCATGGTTCTTCCCGGTCAAGGCCGGGGAAAGAGAGGCTTGGCGTAACAGTTGTCTCCACTTGCCCACGGTCAGGCGGACTGCCCGCGAGACCCTCTCCCGGGCTAAGGATAGCCCGGAAGGTGCGCCACGTACCTGGTCGGGACACAGGGAGGCGCGACTGACCTAGTCAAGCCCGGGGAGGACCCCTGGCGAGCCAGACGTTTCCCTTAGTACGGCCAAGGCGGCCTTTTGGGCCTCTTGTATTTTCGGTGGACTGGTACGGAATCGGCCCAAGGCCCAGCCCGAGGTGGGCCACTCACGAATCACCAACAGAAGGCATCATTGAGATCATCGTAGGACTCATTGCAAGGTACCTTTGACTTAGAGTCGACGTCGGAGCAGTCGACGTCGAAGTCCCCCGCCATGAAGCACATTCCGGGGTACTCGTCGTCGCCATGGTCATCATCCGCAAGCTGCTCGCCGTCGTCGCTTGCTTCGTCCTTAGCGATGCAGGTAGCGTCGAAAGCTGCTAGCACCCTCCAGATAACTTCATTCCCTTGGTGTACGTCGGCTTCTGGCCACTGTTGGTGATTCTTATGCCTTAAGATTATTTTTCAATAAACTCTGCAAGCAAATAGAATAATGTTGTACCATTTCACCCAGGAGTATTCCAGGGTATCGTAGTTCTCCTCAGGGAAGCGTTGGGTAAAAATATCGATAATTAACTAGAGTTTATCCACTAATTAAAATATTAGCTAAACCATATTTGGGGTAAGTGATAAGATATGACATTGAGGTTTATGACACACACACAGATAAATCCACACCTAGAATAGTGTAGCAAGCTGGGAGGACAACGAGACGAGAGCTAGGTTCCTATGATGGGTCTACCCTATTAATCATACCAAGAAAGACTAAGCTAGTGTTGCTCGGGAAGAGAAAAATAGCAAGGTAAGAGCTACCACCTCTGTTTACTATAAACTCCATGGTTCTAAACAGAACAATGTTCAAACCTGATATTCTCCTCTATTCACTTCGGGGCAACAGATGGCCAGTTACAGACAGGGATGAGAAGGGAACTGAATTCGACTGTTACCAAGCCCTACGTGTCAACCCGAACGTGGTGGATTACAGAGGATAGATAGGGTTATCACCACCTACTACCCACCTCATATTCCGTGGGGCTGGGCGCAACTCAAGCTAGCAATAATTTTAGGCACCACGCCTACAATCACTACGAATATTCTTTTGAGTACTACAGAGAAGAATAGCCAGGCTTAGATGAATATAAATAATCAACTAAGCCTAACCGAGAAACCCGTGAATGATTAAGAATACATCTACGCGAATCCCGAATATAGTGATACTAACTATAGCCTAAACTAAAAATTCCGCATAAGAGCAAAGTACATGAAGTAAATGCGGAATAATAAGTAAATGATTGGCATAAAGTCGAAAAGACGACTATATTAAATAATTAAAGTTTTAGAAAGAAGAAAAGATACAAGAGAACTTATACCCGACTCTCCGAAGACAATTCCGAAAGCGAAGTGGAGCTCCCGACTCTAACCTCCTAAACTACTACATTCCGAAAGCGAAGGGGTGCCTCCCCATGGGAGAGTGGAGAACTAATTTGATGTGGTGTGTGTTACAAGTGAGAGAGGGGTCCTACTTATAGCCCAAGGTGACTTGAGAGAGTGGAGATGCTCTCTAAGATCCTAGGAAAGATTTCCCCTCCCTTTCATCTTCTCATGACAAGTGACATCTGTAACTTGGCTGCTACTACTTCTCCCTTGCGTGTAGAGGTGAAAACCAGTAAAAACCGAGCTCCTGGGTGCAAGAACCGGACAAAACCAGGCTAAACTAGCGGTGAACCGGCCTGAACCGCGAAGAACTGGAGGAAAACCAGATCCAGGCGAGAAAACCGAGCTGAACCACGCTTGACCCCTTTAGGGCGCGACACGTGTCCCCGGCTGGTCGTGCGCACCGCAAGTGCAACGTGGCGCGCTCTGGTTGGCCAGATGACGTCAAATCTTTCGAAATTCATATCTTCCTCATCCGAGCTCAAAATATAGCAAATAATATATCCATTTTGATGGTCCCGACGAGCTCTTCATTATGGTGCAGTCCAAATTGTCATTTAATGTCTTTTGTATTTATTCTATTTTAATTATCATTCATGTGTATTTCGAGCATGTCTCTACAAAACACAGGAATACACCAAAACTCGTGGAATGTATTAGTTTAAGCTAGGTAATGCAAAGGACTTTGCTTATACCCCTTGTATTCACCGAGAAATTGGCGGTCAAAATGGTATTTATCGACCGCCAACAGCCACCAGACTTCTGGTTTGGCTTGCGGTTCTGCTTGGGGAAAGTGGATCTGGCTCAAGGATTGAGAGGTGCCCAAGCTCATATGTTTTCAGATTTGAATAGAGCCTGTCCAGAGTGAGTTTAGTGAGATCCGTGGCCTGCCGGATCGTGGTGATTTTGACGCCCAAATTTTCAAATCTAACGCTGAGAGAAAGTGACGAGCATTTTCGAAGTCCGTGAATGTTGTGTCAACTGCTCACAAATTGCTCAAGATTTTGGTGAACCAACTAAAATAGGCATCCAGTGATTCACTAGCCTTCTGTGAGAATCTGTTGTACTCACGCTTGTCTTGATCCGGACAAACGGTCTTGACCTGAGTTGTTCCCTCATGAAAGGCTGTGAGGGTAGTCCAGATCTCATTCACGGACTTGAGATGAGCAACTGGATCATATTCATTTCGAACCAAGCCTTGAAAGAGAATATTTTTGGCCTTTGCATTGAGCTCAAAATCCCTCTTGTTCTCGGGGGTAATATCCTCCTCACTCGGTACAGTATACGGTTTCTTGACCTTGAGCCAGATGTCAAAGCCTTGTGCCATGATGTAGGATCCCATCCGAGCTTTCCAGAAGGAGAAATCGAGGCCATTGAAAATAGGCAGCTTTGTTATGTAGTTCTCCTCTGCCATGGTGAATGACGGGAAGGGCTCAAAGACTCGCAAGAATCACAAGAGCACAACGGTGGCTATGATACCACTGTGAAACCACCACGGCAAACAGAAGGGGGCTTGAATGAGAGCCAATTTTCCCTCAGGGAATATATCAAACTCAACCCAACCACTTCTCTTGCAAAACGATTTAACCAGTGCAATAAAACCTCCCAAGGAGGGCTCTAGTGGTGGCTCAAGTGCTACGGCTGTCTTGGACCTATTCGGGTGTGATTTTGGTACCGAAGAGGTCCAAATATGTCACAAACAAGCTCCTAAGACAGCAGCAAAGAACCAACATGTGCAGCCTCAAGAACGAGCGGAAATCGGTCCAAATACTGCTTGGGGTTCCTTTGGGGTTGATTTAGGTGACTTTGGGTCCCTATTCCCTGAATATATGCCCTTCAAGACAGCAGCAACAAAGACCTACGAGATTCCTCAAGAAACAACGACAAAAGATGATCTAGTTCATCCTTTAAATAAGAGAAAGAGAGGGGTGGATGAGAGTCACGAAATTGAAATAAAAACAACTCAAATCAACCTAAGAACGCAGCAAAACAAGGGAAGAAAATCCATCACACGCGAGATAAACTCTCTCGAAACAACCGGTATATTACTGAAACTTGAGGTCTTACACCGGGCAACCCAACTCACACCTCTAGTAAGTCTAAACCTGCAGCTACAAAGGGACACCCCCAAGTGAAGCCTTGGGGTTCCTTATATAGCCATAGAAGCCCACACTAGGGCCTAAACCCTGGGCCACCCGCCAAGCCCATCTAACACATGGGTTAAGCCTTGCACGAATCTCCAAGCATTGCGAACCGCCTCTAATGATTCCTTCGCCTCAAAGCATCCATATGTACGTGGTTGTCAGGATGCCATGTGCTCAACGTGATAATCTTCCTCTCCACGGACTCCACACCCAGCCTCCAACTGGACCGCCAGCCCACCAGGTCGAAGCCTTATCTGCGTCGCCTGCACCAAGACAATTACCTGCATCCACAAACACCAAAACATATCCAAACAACAAAGGGTGAACCGATCAAGAGATCAAGGTTAGAAAACTAAACAAAATAGTAAGTTTCAGCCTCCATCGGATGTCGTCCGATCACCCATCGGATGCGTTCGACGGCTGCACAAATAGCTTGCTTCGCAGTGAAATAACTGCAAAAGCAGTGGCGGCTGGACACGTCCGATGCCCATCGGACGACGTCCGATAGAGAGGGGTGAAAAGCACGCTTGCAAGCCAGAACTTCACCGGACGCAAGCACACATTTTTTTGAAGATTTGATTCAAGATATGAAAGAATTCGGCTGAAAACCAAGTGAGGTCAACTTGCTCATCACACAAGACTCCACATAGAGGCATCCCCAAAGGTGATCAGCTCACCGTCGGGGTCATGGACAAGGGAAGTAAACCATCGTGACTCACCGGTCATGTGGCGACAACAACTGGAGTCAACGATCCAAACCACCTTCTTCCCTGCCCAATGAACTGGTGTGATGTAGAAAAAAATGGGACTCGGCTTGGGACTCACTAGAGATGACCTAGAAACCCAGTACTGAGACACACGTTTTGAAAGACTTGCCGACTCGACCTGAACAAAACCTAGGGGAACTCTCCCAAACCTACGTGAGTGAACACCACGGCTATCCCGAGCCCGTGACTCTGTCCTCTGTCCTAACCATCTTACCCCTTGAGGAAACTCAAGCCATGGGCGTCTACTGAAGGGAAACGCACATGCTACGCTAGCCGAAAATCAAAATTTTCTATGCGAGCACCCAAGAATATCATGCGAGTAGGGGATCACAAATCGTTACCCTTGACGCACAAAGGCAGCGAAAGAAGAGTTGGAGAAACCGATTCTCACGTCACGTGTGTCATGGTACAGGAAGTAGTCGTTCACATAGCGAATGAACGTCTCCTCCTCGCGATTGTCACCGGTTGCCGGTCATTGTCGACGGGATAACCGTGCTGCCGGTGCTTGAGAATATGCCGAAAGCCTGAGCTTATTTGGTTGATTATGAGGGGACCAGCCTTCTTCCACCACAAGGGGTTGCTTTGCGGTGATGTGAGCTATTGCAAGGACGAAGGGACAATTTTACCCAGGCTTGGGCCCTTCACGGAGGAAGTAATAGCCCTACTTATGCTTCTTTTTACTATGCCGAGTGACAAGTTGATGGCGATTCTTGCGCTATTAGAAATAATTCGCAAGCAGACAGATATCGCTTGTAGTTTTCACCCGGGAGTTGTCGACGGTTGAGATATCGATCTCAAGTCGATGAAAGGTTCTTGAGAAGGGGAGATAGGAGACACGCCGAACAACACGAACAGCAATCAGCGGACAACAGGGAGACAAGGGTTTTTATCCTGGTTCAGGCCTCTCGGGAGAGATAATAGCCCTATGTCCAGCCTTTCTTTATATCAAAGAGAATTACAAGAGGTGGCTCGACGAGAAGAACAAGTCTCGGCGAGGTTATGCGAGAATACAAAGGTGCTTTGCGATCTTGGATTGGATCCCCCCTAAGCACCATAGGGGCTCGGTTTATATAGTGTGGGGCAAACCGACCTACCGAGGAATATCGGGCCGGGCTAACTACGAGATCGTAACGAACTCAGTACATGCCAAATACAACCTACGATAGAGAAGGCATACTCCTAATCTTGGGGATCACGACTTCCATTCCAATCCGGGAAACCACGTCCCGGTCTTCACGTAGCCGTGCAGAATTCTTGTTCGAGACGGACTCAAACACGACTCCTTGGCCGTTACACACCATGCGAGCCAGGAAGCTGTTCGGCAAGATGCACATGGGCCAGATAGAACCTTCCAGGGAGCTGGGCCCTGGTAGGCTGTTCGATTGGGCCGTCAGGGAGTGGACAATGGCAATGGGCCGTGATTTTATCCCCGACAGCTAGCCCCCGAGACTCAAGTGAAAGGACTCACTAGAGTGGGGTCTTCCTCTTGAGACTCAGAATCACGAAGAGGGGAATTTTGCTGTTACAAAGACATGTAACAAAGGACCGAACAGGTTAAAGTTCAACCGAACAGGATTTGCTCGGGGCCGAACAAACCCGCCCAGTGCCGAGCAACTCTGTTGCGTCTAACAGGGAATCACATCTGCCCGAGCAGAATACTCAGCCTTCAGTGCGGACACTGGAAAAATAGCCGTTGGCAGATTCCAACGGTAACTTCCTATCGCTGCGCAGTGAAAACAGGCGACCGTTTTACACAGCCGTTGCGGTAAAAACTAGCCGTTTTGTGACAAACCGTTGCAGAGCTGCTCATATGGGACTACAAGAGCACCCGAGCCGCCCATGGCCAGCCACTTCTGCTCCCACGCCTTTCTCTCCAAGCCCTAATTCCAACCACACTCAGCACCAAGCACCCGAACTCCACCACCAAATCCGTTCGTCCAACCCTGGGAACCGCTATGGCCAAGTTCTTTGGCACTAGCCTGACCGAGGAGGACCTGAAGGTCTAGGAGGAGGAGGGTCACATCGACGCCGGTAGCTGGAGGCTGCCCGGGGAGGAGGAAACTCCGGAGCCGCTTGAGGGAGAGTTCGTCAGCTTCGAACAGTTCGCACTGTTCGGGTTGAGGTCTCCTGAGAGCGACTTCGTTGAGGCTTTCTTAAACATCAGCGGATTGGAGGTAATAAACCTCAATCCGAACTCCATCCTCCAGATGGCCGTCTTCGCACACCTGTGCGAGGGCTATCTGGGCATCGATCCGCCGGTGGGGCTGTTCCTCTATTACTACACGGTAACGAGGAGCAGCTCCGCCGCTTCGGCACTTGGGTGCTACTACCTCAAGCTCCGGGCCACCGCCGACGACGCGCCGTACCCCCGTCCGCCGCTGCTCGACTCAATGGGCGCGTGGTGGACGAGGTGGTTCTACACCAAGCGGAGCGACGACAGCAAGCTCTTCTTCACCGGGAAGGCGCCGGCGAAGGGAACGCCAATGCCTCGGCCGGAGACATGCTGTTAGTTCCTGTTCGGATGAGTCATCAAAAGAGAGGCTGAGTCTTAAAGGCACTTACCCGTGCTCTCCCTGGAGATGTCTTCCCATCCCTCTATCTTATAGAAGGGATA
>SPJY01024546.1:1272467-1328577 GCA_005191435.1 Raddia distichophylla | reverse complement strand
TTATATGAACCACATGATAGCAACCAGGCTATGCACACTAAACTATAGAAGCCTAGGATATGCAACTAAGTCAAGCCTAGGGAATGTAATTATGTCAGCTTAGTTAAATCATATTACGTACTCATGTGCACAAATAATCCTTCATCATTGTACATTTATATTATTTGTTACCAACTCATACACCCCCATATACATGATCATTATAATGATAGATGCAACAAAGGATGGAAGGGTACATTCGGGTCCGCTGCGTGTACACACCATTGGTGCCATCGGGGAATCAGCGGCTAGTGTCTAGAACCCCAACTCTAAACAATCTCAACTCATGTGACCTACAATGGAAAAAAGCAGACCACTTAAATTCAAAATACGTGACCCAAGATGGTTGATAATGTGCAAACCATGTTTCACTCATAGTGTGCCAAATAAAACTTGCAAGCTGGTATTGATTTTAGAAATACAGAAGCATGCCAAACACTTAAGCAGGCCATGTTTTCACTCATGAATTCTAAATAAAAATTACAAGTTGATATTTATCTATCTATAATTGTGCAGATGCACACCAAGTGTTCCAGAGATATAATCAGGACAAAAAACACCCATCGGAGATAGCAACAACATTTTCAAAAGAAAATCCTAAAAAATGGAATGGTTGTCAGCAATGCAGGTAGGACCGCTAAATGATTATTCTAATTTCCACCGTATTTTTTTTTCTTTGGCAATGGTATACAAAAGTATCTCGTGATCCTAGAAACAGTGAAGACCCATATACAACAAGAAGATTATTGCTTTAGAGATAGCAAAGCATGTCACCTTAGGACATTACTAAAAAAATAATCATATAATATAATTTCTTATGATACATGTAAAAGTCTAAATTGTATGAAAACAAATATACAAGACTCAACAAACAAATATATGTGTAGTTTGAGCTATAGTTTACTAGCTTCAGTTCATAGCAACACTAATGGTTAACGCACACATATCCAATTGAAGGAAAAATAGTTCAAATGTATACAAATCGAAAATATTTGATTTAACACAAATAGCTAGCTTGCTCTAAAAGTTAAATATGAACAACGGGCACAATACGAACAATGAGTACTTGGCGGGCAGTACACGAATTACTTAGAATAAAAAATATGTGATAAAATTTTTCATCTTACACACATAGTAACACAAAGAATTAACAAGGATGGTGACGGCGGATGGCGACAGCTAATTCCTAGCTTCATACAAATATCATGCATAGAGCGAGCTAGTTTGTAAAGTTCTTCGGGCAAGTATTTGGCATTTATAATTTGGCGACACATTGATATTCTCTATAATTATGACAAGCTGGTAGACAAGACATTTTCGTTAGTTTTTGGAACCTTAAAGATTTATTAGGTGACTACATATTCAATGCAGTTTGCTATACCTCTAAGAGGCATTAGTACAGGAGGAGCGATGGCCTAGTAAATGATATTCACTTGACACCATGGATTCTGCATATCAGTTCTCCAACTCAAAATCCTAATGGTTTTAAGCTTTGACTAACACATTATTAGCTCAATCGCTATTCAAACTAATGTATCCGCTCTACATTTTCCCATAAGCCAATTCATTAAGCCAGATCCTACTAGACAAACTCAGGATGCAAAGTGGCATAAACTCTAAGCACAGGGCATCACAATTTTGCTCACAGAGCAGCAGAGGGCAAGCTACCTCTATTCAGCCGACAAATATCTAAATCGGGGAAACACAACGTGCGTGAGAGAGGAACATACGAGCCAGACAACCATAGGGTTCTGCACATGGGATCGATCACATAGCTAGTATTTAACTCTCTCTGGACAAAATCCATCTAGACCAATTATAGTCGATTGGGTAAACAAACTAACAGGATCCTCCAACTACTCCCCAGCCCCAGCGTAAATAGATCCCGCGATTAAATTAGGGCGACGAGAATCCCCCTTTCCGACTAGGGAGATATTTTGTCGGTTGGTGCAGTATGGCACCGGGTTTGAAACTGGGCTAAAATATCAAATCTCCCCTAGTCTAAGGACTGCTCATCCTATGATCCTATGAACTGAGCCATTACAGTACGACCTCGAGCCCCGGTATGGGACGGGCCCGATCGTTGGCCCTCGTGGTTGATGGTCTTGTGGCGAAACATCGTCTGGGTGCGTAGCCTCTCGAGGGTAAGGCGTACCCACTCTGCAGAGTTAAAACTGTCATGATAGCCGTGCTCGCGGTTATGAGCGTGCGAAGGGACTGATTATATGGTAGATTCTTCATTTAAAAACCAATTTATAAAAAGGGTTTTTGAACAAAGGATTTGAGATGAGTAAAGGATTTGAGAAGGTTTTGAGAAGGATTTCGTTTGAGCTGGGGGCCACCGGTGATATTCCGAATTGGGTGACGGCCTATCGGAAAGTGTCACGCGGAAAACCGGACATAGCGAATTTGAGAAAAGAAAAGAAGAAAGAATTTTGAGCTAGGTGCCACCGGCGATGTTCCGAAGATGGCCTATCGAAAAGTGTCGCGCGGATTGGACCTAGCCAGTTTGAGAAAAGAAAATGAGAAAGGATTTTGTTCTCGCTATGGCACTAAGGCCAAGTGGCGAGAACCGTTTGAGAAGAGCCCAAAGAAATTATTGAGATTTAATGTTTCTAAATTGCTTTGCCAAAACTAGGCTAATAACTGCAACTTCCGCAAAATGTCCTAAGCTCTCCTTGTACTAAACCACACTTGCATAATTCCGGACTTGCGAGTACAATTTGTACTCACCCTTCTTTTCTCCCCCTCTTTTTAAAATTTCAACAGCTGGTCCATCCGAGAATGGCCCGCCTTCCGAGGAGGAGGACCCGGACTACGTCGAGGAGGCGTTTTCCGATGAAGAGTTTGAAGACTAGGGTTGCGCGTTCCTACAGCCCTCGTGCCTGTGGGATAGATAAGTTTCTAGATATTGTATTAGGCCTGTATCTTCGTGTACTCTGATTTGCGGCCTGCGAGACGTTGTATGTGTTTGTACTGGACTATGTTCCTGTTTGTAATAAATAAAATCGTTGGCACTGTTCCGTTTCCGTATATCTGTGTGTACTAGGCATGATCCTTGGGACTAGTACAGGTTTACCTAGGTGGAATCCGATCTTGTAAATCGGGTGCCGACACAGCAACAGATGTCTTGAAATTCCAGAGTTGGAAGGGAGAGATTATGTTTGCTGGGGGAAGATTATCTGATTGATGCCTGATCAGCAGCACCAGCACATGAGCCACAACTACCATAACCTCTCTTGTCCCCATTGTATACTCACAGATTCCATCGCTTTCATCACTCCCATATCATCTGACCCCTACATAGACACCTTCCATTTAGGTCAGAAATGGAGGGCTTGAAAGTCCCTCCGTCTTCTTGTGTGCCACTTTCTTGTCAGGTTCCAGCTAAAGTGAAAACTGAATTGGATACATCACTGACATCTTTCTGCATTCATCAACAACATTTCCTTTGCAAAATTCACACTCCCCATAGTCACAGCAGATAGTAAACAGAATAGGGTGATCTAAATTCAGTGATTCACGCACGCCTTTCTGCATGTGAGGCTCTCCTCCCTGAATCTACTTGGTCGGGCAGGCAACATCAGCACGAGAACGAACAAGGAAGACCATGTGCACCGCTTTCCTCAACGGAATATGGTTTCTTTATTGTCAATTATAAAGGATTCGTCAACTCGGCCATCGCTCGGCCATCGCTGCAAGCGCATCCATTGAACCCAGCTTGATACTGGTAGTTTTATCTGATCTTGTTGGATCAGTGATCCCATCAGTACCACCCGTATACAGCCAGTTGCGACTGCGACAGGCAACGGCAGCGACCCATGCCACGAGATATCCGCGAAGTCAATATGCGGCTAGAGCTCATCCTGTCGTGCACTGCACATTCACTGTAAAACGCCCCCACACTGTTCAGGTTTCGGTTTCAGATTCAGAGGCACCGCTAATTTAGCTGTTTACTTAATACTACACCTTTGGTCATAAAAAGAAGTCGCCATTAACTTTTGAGCACGCCTTTGATCATTCTTCTTATTCAATAAAGTTATGTAAATATCATTTATTTTGTTAAGATTTTGTTTATTATTAAATGTTTTTTAAGTATGACTTATATTTTTACATATTTGAACTAAATTTTTGAATAAGACGAATGGTCAAAGACTTGTTCAAAAGTCAACGACGACTTCTTTTTGTGATCGGAGATAGTACTACTTTATCAATATAAAATACAACATTAACCGTTGATTAGTTTGGTAATTATTTACAAGGCCAAATAAAATTATAGTATTATGACATACGAATCTAAATTACATGCATGGTTCTTCACTAATCTAAATATGTAAAAATGGAATCCGCTTTAACTTCAGCTATCTCAAACTAATCGTATGTATTTGTAATAGGATGAACATTTTTTTTACCCCAATGATTGGAGCAGCGACTTGTGAGTATATTCATGGCATTATTGCATTATTTTCTTATGAAGCTGCGGCACGCATGTTGATTTCTCTGATGACGCTAGAAGCCAGCTGACTTTGCGGCTTGTGCCTGGTAATTTTACCATTGTTTACTCTATCTATGTATCTATCTAGGCAACATATGTATCTATTTAGGAAACCGACGAAATTACGACATTATTTTCGTCGGTTTCAATAAACCGTGAAATTATGACCGTATTTTCGTCGGTTTTTCTGAGCCGACGAAATTACTGTCGGCCAACGAAAACACTTTGTTTTCCTGTAGTGCCGGACACGATTCGGTGGATCATATGCATGCATGCCTATGACTCCATGAGCCCAAAACGATCAGGTCCATCACTTAACAATCTTTTCTAGGCTTCTAGCTAACACCCTCGTGCCCCTTAGCTAGCTAGCTATAGCTAGGCTCGATCCCCGATCCCCATCGTACCAGGCTGCATGCTCTTAGAGCATCTCCAATGGTAGAGCCAACTTATTGGCTATAAGATTACATGGCACATCCACATCAGCTTAAGAGAACACTCATCCATCCAACAACATGGCTATAAACACCAACTCCTAAACATATGGGACCCACACATTATTTATTAGTTTTGCTTCTTCCTCCCGTCCTCCCCAAGGCCCCAACTCCATTTCTTCAGCTGCAGTCCTCCCCGCCACCTCGCCGCCGAGTTCGGATCTGACGGCGTAGGCGGCGGCGGCGACGGTGCGCCCCGGATCCGACGGCGTTGGTGGCGACGGCGACGACGCAGTAAGGCTTCTTCGCCGTCGAGCCCCTCTCCCCTCGTTGTCGTCCTCTCCTCCCCTCACCGCCGTCGTCCCACGCGGCCTCGCCGTCGTGCCCCCTCCCCTCGCCGCGGCCGTCCCATGCGGCCTCGCCGTTGCGGCCCCCTCCCCTCGCCGACGACGACGACGAGGTGAGCGGCGACTTCGGCAAGGTGAGTTGCGACTCTGGCCATGGCGCGGTGGCGACCACTTTGACGAGGTGAGCGGCGACTTCGGCAAGGTGAGCTTCGACTCCGACCATGGCGCGAACCAACCAGCACTGGGAGGGAGAGAGAAGGGGTGGGGGATGGACGCGTGGCGTGGTTGCATCGAGGCGCACGCCTAGCGACCGGCGCTTGGTGAAGCGCCGGCGCTTGCCCATTTCGTCTTCTTTCTCCTACATGTCAGAAAAAATGATGATGTGGAGGGCTTATAGCCTGCTGATGTGTCTTTATTGGAGATGCTCTTACGAGGAAGACGCTACGTGCCATCCAACATCGCGCATCCACACGTGAAAGGATCTTGAAGATTCTGTCCATACTCATCTGATTCCTTGCACTGCTACTAGCTACGTACAGTGCGATCGAGATGTGCTTGGCAAGCGCGTGCTCGACCAGTGTGGCGGCCTCGTCCCTTTCGCCTCATGCAGACATGCAGTGCAGGCGTGTCGCGGGCGCGAAGCTTCGGCTCGACCCGCGACCACGCATGAGCGAGAGGTACGGTGCGCGCGTGCTATTTGATGGCGCGCTCTCTCCGCGTATAGCCGACGACGGTGACCATGGCTCTGCTAATGATTGCCCTCATTGATTCTCTTTTGATTCGCGGTTCTACACGCTTCGATTGATAAAAGCCTTCGAAAAAAATTTAAAAATTTAACAATATTATTTTTAAAAAATCTATAAAATCGTTAAGAACTAATTATAAAATATTAAATCGATAGTTTATATAAAAATAATAAATTTCGATTTACTCGAATAAAATCGAACCAAAAAGCGAAGAAAGAGGACCATATATCATATATCGTAGTTGGTGTGGGGCTATATATCGATCGCTTATTTGTCGTCTTGCATTGCTTGATTATATCGAATTGACATCGGCATGCATGTGCGTAGGCATCGTAGGTTATTACTATTTGCTCTATCGAGCTAATATTCCAAGCTGGAGAGCTCCTAGGTGATCAGATCGATGATAAATATGCAGTACGCGCGCGTATTAGGTACTGGCTGTGAGTATTTTTTCGTTAATTAGCTAGGGCATTGCGTCGCTGTAGCAGACAGCCAGACATTATCTTGGTTTTTTTTAATATTTTTGTTTTTTATAGGTAGTATATATATTTTTTGTTTTCCTCTTGCAAGCAGAGCAAGGGTATGGTTGGAATATGGAAATTGAGAAATTTACCGCCGGTCGCTACGCGGAAGACAAGGAATTGGGCGATGCGCGCTTGAAAAAGATGCGTAGAGCTAAAGAATTGGATCAACGTAAACAGTAGCATACAAGGAGTAGCATCTAACCATCTGAGGGTCTCTTAGATTAAAACGGATCTAAAAAAGCAGAATTGAGATGCTATCGTCTGCCAGAATTGGACGAGCCGATTTCGAAACACCCTTTCTTCTTCCACTCCAAGCTTAGATGGCGAGGAGTGCATCCTTGATTTTGATACATTTTTTTTTTGAAGAAACGGTTTGACCGTTCAGCAATGTGATGATCCCATGTACAAGGACTTGCTCCTCTTTTTATAGGAGGGAGACATTCACAATCTTATAAAGACACTTATGACATGAAAAAGTGGTGTTTCCAATGGGCAACGAGCCATTTCTCCTACTTTGATCCTTCTACCCTTGATTTGCAGGCTTTAGTTGGATGGGATGGGCAATACATATTACAACGTGCGGCGGGAGACCAATATGCCCCTCCACCGTCTTACAGAAGCTATGTTACAGGGAGAATTTCATCGACAAAGTGGTTATAGGTTGTCCCCCGAAGGAAGCGCCTAACGATGCTAAGGAAGCGCCTAACGATACTTGGGAACACCCTCCTCTCCAATCAAACCAATCGTCGTTCGCCATGTCATAGGGGATGGGTTTGTTCATCATACAACAGATGCGTAGTTAGCGATGTGAAATCCCTAGGATAAACAAATTGTTCAATCATGTAATACATGAAAAATACATAAAATATGAGAATTTAAAACTAATTGACTATAGAGAGAGAAGAGTGGAGGCAACAACGATCGTAACTAGCTAGTCAACACAAGCCCTATGAATTCTTGGCCCCTGGCCCTATAGATAGTGGTAACAGCGGTGCAGCCCTGTATCCTTGGCTCAAGGACCCTGCAACACAACAAATGGCAGCAACGACATTGTGCCCCCTACATACTCGGCCAACCGAACCCACGATGGTGTCGTGGTGTTGATGGAGATGGGCCACAACAGTAGTTGAGTCATGGAGAGGGAGAGAGGGGTAGCTTGGAGGAACATAGGGCCGAGTCAGTGACAGGAGAGGAGGAAGGCGACACCGATAGGGATGGAGAAAGAGGAGCCAACATTGGGAGGCATCTAATGGTACAAAGTTGGTGGACGTGAGAGAAATGGGGAGAAGAACGAGAAGAATACAAGGTGACGAGAATGATAAATCAGCTATAAAAACATTGGTAATATAGCACAAAAATGTCCGGTGTGCCATGTGCTATATCCGTGGGGAATTCCATTATATAATGGCATTGCTGCTAAATCTGACGTTATAATGGATTTTTTGTAAAGGCGGAACTTTAGAGTGGAATGGATGTAATTAATCTATTTTTTATTTACTAACGAACAAGAGTAAGATCACAATACAAGTAGGATACACGGGTGAATTCCTGAGAGGATTAGACCGTTTGGCGAAATTGAATCATTGATCTCTGTAAAGGTGGCCCATACAAAAAGAATCAGGAATTCATCGATATCTCATACCAGAGATTGGAATTATTCTTTGAATGTTGTAACGTTGGTTTTCAAATTTGATTTATAATTTTTAAATTTGAATTTTGGACCGAGCCGTTCAAAATTTGAATTGATCCATCCCCGTACCGGAGATTGGGATTTTTAAAATTTTAAATTTAACATTTTCGAATTTCAAATTTGATTTCTAGTTTTTGAATTTGAATTTTGGACCAAAGCGTTCCAAAATTGAATTTGTAAATTTTAGATTTTTAATTTGATTCCCATAATTTGAAATGAATCCCGTTCCCCAAGTATAATCTACACTTTCTGTAGGTATGAACTAGCGATGGTCTGTGGCTTTTCTGGCGCATATGACGATAGAGGACTCGGAATATGGAATCCTATTGATCGGTATAACACTGTAACTATATCTTCGGTCGTTGTTTCTAGCGTGTGTTGGAGCGCATGCGTGTACGTGCGTGTTAGTTTAGGGCTTAGGAGTTAGGAAGTGAGTTGTGTGCGTCTTCTTTATACCCTAAAAAGAATTCATTACAAGTTTTTGGAATTGCTATTTGGCAGGGTTCCGCATTTTGGTTTTTTGCACGGACGATTTCTCTACAATTTTCTAGTCAATTTTATATTTTTTTCCCATTTGCGTTTTTTCGAAAAATGAATAGTTGCTTTGGAAATTTTGAAGGGTTCATTAAAACATTTTTTAGTTTAGACAAAAAATTTGGAAGTGTGTTAATAAATTGGTTTTTAAAAAACTTGTACAGAAATTTTCTTTGTAAGTTTTCTTTTTTGTAGTTAACTAGATTCGACCTTTTGATTATTTTTTGGTTAAAAAATTCATGCTAACACAAGAACTCAAAGATTATATATATAGCATGTTTGAACCACTTCAAACTTAATCGAAAAGAAACACAATTTGTTTTTTTTACTCTAGAGCTCTTAAAAGAATATAAATGAAACAAATCGACTTTAAGAGGCATATTCGATCGCCTCAATCACTTCTAACATGTTATTTAACTCTTTGGAATTAGCTGTAAATTAGATGACATTGGCAAGTACTTCAAACGTTTGGTTACGGGATTTCGGATGGGTTTTCAGTCTTTGAGAAATTATTGCTAACGAGCATCGGTGTCTTGCACATTTGTGTGCTAGATTTGTTTCAATTCTTTATTTTGACATGGACTATTATTCCTACTATTTTTTTATTTCAAATTTAAGAAGTTTAATTTTTTTTTATTGCCTATGTGAATCTTTCGTTTAATCTGACATGAATTTTTATTTTTTTTCCTAAATTATATTGTTTTTTCATTGCTGATATATTTTTTTAAAATCTAGCATGTGCTCTTATTTCTATTTCTATTTATTTTTTATTGTAGTTGATATGATTTTTTTTCTTTTAGTCTAATCCATTATAATCTGTACCCACAATGGTGTAGATCTTTCTATTTTATAATTTGGCATGGACTCTTTTTTATATTATTTTTTATTAAAATTTTTTTGTTGTAGTTGATATGAATCTTTTTTTAATCTAATCCATTATAATTTATGCTCACAACAATGGACAGTGTAACATATAATTTCTAGTATTTTATAATTAACATGGTCACTCCCTTAGCCAACGTGACACAGGGTTTTGCTGTATTTTTCGATTGGCACAGGTAGAATTGGAGTATGTGTAAGAGAACATGAATGTGCACATGTGGCCATGCTCATACTCGCCATTCACTTTGTCATAGCCATCTCGCACTAGCTAGCAAACCATTAATTCATTCTGATCGTCCTCGTTTCTAGGTGCATATAGATCATATGATGTTTTAGGCCCAGTTCTTTTCATATTAACAGCTTAACGGCTTAACAGCTTAACGACTTATCTACGTTTTAAAAAGCCATATGTTTTGAGTTTTTTAAGTCTGTTTTTTCGTTGTTTTGAAGGTGGATCCTAACGCTTTAAAAAGCAAGTCAAACGAAATGAATCCGAATCTCGAGACTACCTCGAGAAGCACTTGAAATTCAGTCATTTTAGCCATTCGGTTGGTCAGCCGTTAAGATCAGCTCAAAAGAACAGGGCCTTAGACTTGCATATGTCATATGTGACACTATGCGTTGTCAAACGTTTATTTTTGTCGAATTTTATCATATTAATTTATATTTTATCAAGGTGGACCCACAATCTAAAAAACTAAACCAGTGGACCTACAATAATCATGGATGGATTAGTAGGAATTTCTCCGATTAACATGGTGGTTATTTCTCTGATAATAAATTTAATCAAGGTCGTTATAATCTGGTCTTACTGTTGTAGATGACAAGATATCTTTTTTCTTTTTCTATTTTAAATGGGATTCCTCAAATAATAGATTTAATTTGAGTCGTTATAATCTTGCCCAACTATAATCGTTGATGGGGATATTTTCTTTTTATCCGATTTACGTGGGAATTCTTTTGATTTTAGATTCAATCTAAGCCTTTTATAATTAGGCCCCACCGTAATCAATGGTAGAGATTTTTTTTCTTTAATTTATGGATAAATCTTCGTTTAACGTGGTACCTTAGTTTGTCTCTACTTTACATATATAACGAGCGAGGTGGCCCGCTCGTTTGCGCCGCTAGATTTGTTTCAGAGCGAGGATTCTTTTTTTAACGTGGTGCTTTTATAGGGGTTGTATGGCAGCAGATAAGCGCGCGAATAAATAAAAATCAAGATTGGTTAGTTCTAATCCAGTTGGATAATTATCCATGTAATTAGTTTGTTATAAAGATTAATATTGATCGCTAGATTTACATAACATTATCTACATATAACGATGTAGATCTTTTCATTTTTCTGATTAATGTGGAAAACTCTAGTATTTTTTTTAATTAATGTAGGAATTTTTAGGATTTTAGGATTAATGTGGTGGCTCCGTTTAACTCTACTTTATATATGTAAGATTTTAGAATTAATGTGATGGCTCCGTTTAACTCTGCTTTATATATGCATTAGATTGGTTGATTTTTTTTTTTTTGTTATACGAAAGCTCAGAAATCTAGCATTCTGCATGTAACAGTATAGTCGTCTGAACTTCGCCTCAAAACGCAGGCAACTTCCGTAGAGGCTCCCAATTTTTTTTTTTTCGAAGAGCAAGCGCTATAGTAATAAACCGTGTGTCCATGTTGCGAAAAACACACGTTCCTGTGAGCTGCCGCAAGTTGGTGAACGAGCTTGGGCGATGACGACGATGCCTTCAGGGCCAGCCACTACACTACTGCAAGCCTACAGGGGCTGTTTGGTTGCACAAACGATTTGAGCCTGCCCGTATGAGTCAGCCAGGCTGAGATGAGCCTGGTTGGGTAGATGCAAGTGATGTTGTTTGGTTACCCTGCACCTGTTGAGCCAGGCTGAGCGGAGATGTTGTTTGCTTGACCATACACGTTAGACTTGGATACGTATAAATTTAAGAAGACGACAAATAATTTTAAAGAATAAATTCCAAAAAATATATAAATTTAAAACGAAAATAAAAAATTCAAAACAAACAATAGATAATCAAAAATTCAAAAATAAAAATTTGATTTTTTGAAATTTATATGACAAGTGTGGTCTATTTTTGTTCGAAAAAATATGACAAACCCATTTTTAAAATTGGTTCGGTAATCAGAGATACTAATCAAAAGATATAGCCAAAAAAAAAACATGCATCGAAGTACATGCCCCTGCTCGCATGCAAGCTGCTGCAGCTGGTCTTATGTGTGCCCTGCATGCAAGCCCCGAGCCTGCATCGTCGGAAACGGCCAATTATTGCGTTCGCATGGAGCCTGGCTGGCACAGTGTTTTTGCACCGTTGATATAGGCTGGAACAGTAAAATCAGGCAACCAAACAACACTTGCTGCATCACCTGAGCCAGGCTCACATACGAAAGCTCAGAAATCTAGCATTCTGCATGTAGCAGTATAGTCGTCTGAACTTCGCCTCAAAACGCAGGCAACTTCCGTAGAGGCGCTCCCAATTTATTTTTTTCGAAGAGCAAGCGCTATAGTAATAAACGATGTGTCCGTGTTGCCAAAAACACAGGTTCCTGTGAGCTGCCGCAAGTTTTTTTTTTTTTTTTTTGAGGCTGTGAGCTGCCGCAAGTTGGTGAAGGAGCATCAGAGCATGGGCGACAACGACGATGCCTTCAGGGCCAGCCACTACGCTACTGCAAGCCTGCACAGATTCCTCTCTCTGCAGTTGCTTCCGCGTTAGTCGACGGCGATGGCGATAACGAAGACTCGCCGCGGCGGCGGCGGCGGCGACTGTGACCATGCATGACTGACGCTCTGGTCTGGCCTGCTGGTCACCTCCCAAGACACGAGCTCTCACTTAATTCATCGATCTTTTGTGGTGTTAGCACGTGCGTTTCTGAATGCTCTCGCCTCTCGAGCCTTCCTCGCGTATAGCTCCTACCTGCTGCGTCCACGGTTCACACCGAGGAAATATCTTTTAGCGGTGCTGGGCCCACTTGTCAGTGGGCGACCGGAAGATCTCGCACACGTGTCCGATTGATTTTCAGCAGCGCCGAGACGGTCGCTTGCTGACAACGCGCGCGGTGGTCTCGCCTTAGTCGCCTAGGATGCTTTTTTGCCCGTCCTTCCCCCGCAAACATTTTGCCATTCATTTGTCACTGAGTAAACTGTACCGCACGCTTTTTTTCAAAAAATTGTTTCACGTTTTTATTTAGATTCAAAACTTTTCAAAACCATTCAAAGTTACATTACTTTTCAAAACCAAATATTTAATATTCAAAGTTACATTACCGTTTTAGTTAAACTCAAAGTAGTATGCAGAGATTGATTTTGATTTCATGGCTGTAAAATCAATATAATAATTGTCCCATGTCATTCAATTTAAAACGAATTCAAACAAAAAATAAAAATCTCTATATTTACTAAAACGAGCATGGTATCACGTGCATTCCGCAATTAAATTTGTCTCAATCTTTAATTTGAGATGGACACTTGTTCCTATTATTTTCTATTCAAAATTTATGATTTTTTATTTTTTATTATAACTAACATGAATTATTTCTTTTAATCTGACATCGACTCCTATTTCTATTATTAATTTTAAACTCAGAATTTCTATTATTGATTTGTTGTGGCTTATACAGACTTTTTTAATCTAGCATGGACTCTTATTCCTATTATTTTGTTGTACTTTCAATTCCTATTTCATATTAACATGGAATCTTTCTTTCAATTTTATCAATTATAATCTGGACCCACAATAATCGACGGTGTAGATTTTTCTTTTCCTTTATAATTAACATGAGATTTTATTATATTTTAAGATTAATATGGTCACTCCGTTTAACTCTGTTTATATATTAATAGATAGACAGTGGCGGGCCTAGAATTTTACTAAGACCCGAGCCAACTAACAACAAGTCTAATTGTTAGACCAAACGACAAATGATATTCATAGTAATGTACGATGAAAACTTAGTTCAATTACAAAGTTTAATTAGCCTAATCGAAGAGTGACATACAAATTAAAGACAAGATAGTTACTAACAACGTTCCCATTGTTTCTTGGAGATTTTCATTGGAATTTGGTTGTGGTGTAACCGGTGTTAGTGCCGATGCATAAAAAATATTCCAATGTTCTAGCCCTCTTCATTCTCTACTTTATTTTTGAGCTAATTCATTCTCTACTTTAGATATCTGGATAAATCATAAATTTACCATACAACATGTTACATGTCAATTGTTAAATGCGGTCTCAACTCTCGAGTCTAATTTTTAATTTCTAATACTTGGTTGTGGCTAGTAGTAATAGAGTAGTTTTTTTACCTAGATCTTACTCGATTCCAGTGGACAGTGGGCACTAGGCAGAGGTTGCAGCCAGCAGTCGGCCGCCCTTGAAGGTCGCCGGCCCTCCTACCACGCCGGAGAGGTGGAGAGGCGAGCCGCCGGCGGCCCGGCGGCCGACGAGCGGCGACCTAGGCACTCGGCAGAAGGGAGCGAGACGACGAGGCCAGCAAGGGGCAAGGCCGTGAGGCGCGAGGGAATGACCTGCGGACTACGGTCACTGGTATCTCGCCGAGTCGCCGGAGGAGGAAGGAGCCAGTAGGGGAGGACGGCGCCGTGGCGAACTGGGGTGTCAGGCCGTGGGGGGGATTTGGGGCGGCGCCCTGGGAGAGAACGAGACCGGGTGGCGAGAGGTCGAGAGGAGGCAGGAAACGATCGCTGCTGCCCTGGCTAGAGTAGAAACTAATTTGGGCCCAGGCCTTTTATATTTGAGCCATATACCTAAGAAGGGGTAGTACTAGTACATGGGCCATGGCCCGGGCCATGGCCCGGGTGGCTCGGGGTCTGGGTCCACCCCTGTTAGATAGATATCTAGAAAAATTTGTATAAAACAGTAAAATATAAAATTTGCAGGTAATGTTTTAAAAGCAGTAAAACATTTGCAAATATTAACATTAAAAAACTACTACAAAAAAATATAAAAACAATTTTTACTTATATAAAATCATATATTAACATTAGGAAATATTAACATTCAAAAACTACTACTATAAAATCGTATACACACACACACATACATATATATTGAAAGTTTCAATATTTATAAGATTTTTAAAATAGTTTTATAATCTGTAGTTTTTTCATAAATTTTAGGATTTCCTAAGTTTATTATTCCTTTTTAATGTTTTCCAAATTAATTTATAAAAAAATGTTTTATTTTTAATTAATTTGAAACTTAAATTTAAATGGATTTGGGCTTTTAAAAGGTTTTTAGAAATTTAGAATTTATTTTGTAGATTTTCATTTGATTTTGATTTTTTTTGGTTTGGAATGACACATGGCACATATTATGTTGACAGCCGTGTCATCAAAACCACCCTCCCTATAACACTTTGGACCTAAATGGAAAGTTAATGCAACTTTGTGTGTGTAAATATCTAGTTTTGGACCTAAGTGAAAACACTTGACAACTTTAAGTACCTATAGTGTAATTTTTACTTTATGACTTTGGATCGCTTGCCATGTGAGCAAAGAGGTCTTTGATTTCAATAGAGGGATATTATCTATGTCACATCTATTTTTTATCAATGTTAGATACAACCTCTAAACATATAATAACATGTCTCGTCTAGTTGTCTTACGGTATGTTCTTTTCTACTTAAATTTATTTTTTTTTTGCATCCATGCCATTATTAAGTTGCGATAACGCATATTTGCCATTAAAAAATATGAAATAATTGCCATGCCATTTAATTTTCCGGGTTTTATGCATCCATACCATTATGGCCGCTCCTCGCCGTGTATTGCTTCAAAATACAGTTAAAATACAATCAATATAAGGCCTGACGATCTGATACCTCATGTCATACCCACTTTTGCTTTCTTCATTCTCCCAACCACTTCCCATCTTCCCCAACACTAACCAATCCACCATCGTCTTCGGTCACGTGCCCCCGGCCACCACGCCACCCTTATCCCCGTCGTCAAAGGGCGAGCTCCGTGCCACCCTCGGGTAGTCTCCATGTGCACGATGGCGGAGGTGGCACGTGGAGCGACCGCGGCCTAGCAGTGGTGGGCAGGTAGTCTTCAACTCACCCAAATTTGGAAAGGGGAAGAAGAGACATATATGGAGAGAGAGAGAGAGAGAGAGAGAGAGATGGTGGGTGGGGTGCAATGCAACAGAGGAGGTGGCAGTGCCGCAAGCCAGCAACGGAAGAGGAGGTCAAGGTCAAGGCAACGACGGTAGAGCTTGACCATGGCGGCGAGGACGGAGCTCGTGTGGGTGGTGAGGTGCCAGAGCTCGCGCTCACGTCGTCGAAACTAACTTGCCTTGATCACATCACCGAAGCTCGCAGGCACGACGCTGGCGGTGCTTAGGTTCGGATCGAGCTCCAGCAGGTAGGGCAATGACACTAAGAGTAGGAGCCGGTGAGATCGCCTGATGAGGGCAGCGGGAGCCGGCAAGGTTGTCGGAGTTGAGAAGGGAAGAAAGAGGAGTTGGGAGGAGGAGGGGGAAGAAGAAGCTATCAACTGTATGACAAATGGAACCCATATGACAGAGTACATTTGAGCTGATATACGCTAGAAATGCTCCGTAATGGTATGCATGCAACGGACCAATAAAAATAATAGCATGGAAATCATTTCACTTGTAATGGCTAATGTAAATCGCAACTTAATAACGTCAAAGATAGAAAAAAGGTTAAAAATGATTTGTACCTACTATACAATCACAATAATTGTAGTACATATACATCGTTACAACAAAATAGGCGGTGCTGAATCTTTTTCCTCTCGATTAGGAAGATTTTTTCCTTTTCTCTTGATAAAAGATTGCTATACTATAGCCTATGGGATTTTGCACACCCCCGAAGAGTATAAGGTCCATGGACCGTTGTCACGTGAAAGACCACTCCGGTGTGGCAAGAAGAGTTATAACAATAGACGATGCAAGTGTGGAGTCGATCTAGAGCATTAATCAAGGTTTGTCGTTTGTCCCTGTCTCGACAAGCGCCATAATACCTTCTCAGTAGGAAAAAAAAGATCTGATAAATTAACATCGTGACACGTACGACAGATATTAGAAACTGTATACCAGCTAGATGAGCACTCCTGTGGTACGTCAGATGTATGAGTTTTTTACACCTTTGAATCAACATATGTGTTTATTTATACTCAGCGCCTAACCTCCATGTGGTAAAAAAAAACACTTCAGTCATCGAGAATCAGGCAACATGAATACTCCTATGTTGTGAGAAATCATTGAATCAAGAAAAATGACGTATTTTTTATACATGTTTAAACAAAAACCATATTTTTTATTGATAGATCAGTCCTGTTTGAAGACATGGGCTACCCCGCGGGAGTCAAAATAGCCGGGCATAGTTGTTGGTAGCTAGCTAGCACGCCAATATATCCAAAGATGCATGAACACGTCCAGGTCAGAGTTCGTGTGTTAAGAGCCCAGATGCCGATGGATATGCCCAACTTGCTGCCGCAACCTGACGCCTTGGTCGAATCGCTCTCTGGCACCGGGTGCAGTTCATGCCGCTAATTAATTCGAGCTATCACGTTATTGTCAGAATTGATCGAAGCTGCGACGGTGATTTATCGACCATGACTTCTTCCCTCTTCTTCTTTTTTTCCATCGAGGAACGCGCGTGTGCGCATTGGCAGGACTAGCGACTAGCGAGCCCGGATTTGCTCCTCCCTTGTGTTTGATTGCGAGGACGTCGTACTCTTGTTTGGGATGAGTATTTGATAATGTCTTTTAATTCTTATGTTGAGTTTTTAATTGAAAATTGGTTTAAATGAGATAACTAATGTTTTGAGGCAAAAAATAAGCTCATCGGAAGCTGTCCAACAGCATGGAACAATGTCCGAAGGCGTCCCCATGGTGAAGCAGGTTTATCGAGCTTCTCTATAGCCCCATAGATGGTGAACAGTGGCCACCGTACGTTGTCCAGAGAGTTTCCAATGGCGGTGCAAGTTTTATGGACCGTAGACCTCTACGGTCCATTGGACACTGTCTAGAGGCCACTAGATAGGGTCTGGAGAGATTAATTCAGGGCTCGTTCACAAGTTTCACGAGTGTTCGAACACTGTTCGGAGATCGACCAAACCTATCCGCTCACCACCAGACAACGTTTGGCAAGCTTGTTTAGGGGTGCTGTTTTATAGTTTTTCATATTTTTAAGGATATTTTCGTGCTCGAAAAATTAAGTGTTATACACAAAACTATAGTAAAGAATTTTGAGGCATATGTGTGTTGTGTTGGAAATTTTTTCATCCGAGCTTCATAAAAAATCAAGAAGATTTCTGTTGTGTTGGAAGGTGTACGAAATGGGTATTTTTTGTGAGATTCCGTGAATACTTTAATTTGGCATGTACATAATGAGTAATTAATGAAGTAAATGGACTAACATGTAATCAGGTTTATAGATGGACTAATCCGCGTGATATAGGTTCAAGTGGATCGTGATCGGCGATGTGTCGGAATGCGAACTGTGGTTCAGAGGTTCAGAATGGCAAAGAGGTCACGCAAGACGGTGGAAATTAAACTTGGCGATCACAAAGATGACGTGGATGACGGATTTAGCCGGCGTGAGGATATATGGCTCCGTAAGCGGTCGAGGGCAACGAAAACTTAGCAACCAAGTCAGTTCTAACCATGCCCGGAGTGTATGAACCTGGAAAAGCCACGTGCATTGAGTTGTGTTTGTACGTAGGCCAAGTGCGTGATCAATCTCAGAAATCAAGGAATGATCTGAGGGTATCAACAATTTCTCATGAGATATCGCTATACCCTAGAGCTCCTAGCCTATAGAAGGATGGGAGGAGATGTCTCCTTTCTTCAGGGGCTGAGGCCTGAGGTTGGGTGTGTGTAGATGCATTAACAAGCACTTTGCCCACTTAGGTGTGGCTTTGTAATACCCCTACCAAAGCAGTAAAAATCACCCCAAAAGTTTCTCAAGCACTCGTGTTTATGATGATCTTGTGCGTTTCTTGATCTTGTTTTTTTGATTGTGCGCAAGTTTAATTCTTTTTGGTTTTCTTTCCTTCTTTGTGTTGAAATGGTACGAAAAGATTAAGATTTGGCTTGGTGCAACACCGCCTCTTCTCCGGACCAAGTTTGATCTTTTTTGGTAATTTTCGTTGCTATTTATGGTCGATTTTTGAAAGGTGCCTTGTGAGGTCTTCTGGCACAAGAACACACTTCTCTTGTTAAACTTGTTAGAATTAGTAAATTTGATTATCTTCTCTACTTAGCTTAATTAGAGAATCATTTAGTTTTCCAATTTATACTGAGACTTGTGTCTATAATATTTGTTGTATGGTCGGCTTCTTTATTTGATTAATGTCATCGTTGTCGACATTAAAGGTAATAATGTTGGATGAATTTCATGGTTTCGTTGAGATAGACCCATCAGTGGGTTTTGGTAGTTTGTTGATGACATGATGTCAGGGTTCTCTTCTCTTGATGATATGTTTGTGGTTATTGATTATACCTTTGCATTTATTTGTCATGGAAATGTGTGTATGGATTAGTGCAATTTATGGGAGATGCTATTGAAATTTGTAAAAAAAAATAGAGTTAGTAATATTCGGAACCGATTGGGTTACAGCTCACCACTCACCCTTGTACTTCTACTTTTGAAACAGAAGACTGCACCCTTTACTTTAATAAAAATCAATGATCAAAGTAAGTTATTTTGCAAAATCAACGAAGAGAGCAATGCTATTAATATATAAATAAAACATTAAAGCAGGACACTTTGTCAGTTTTGCAAAGATAGGATGAATGGAACATCCATTGATCCTGTGTTAATTTTCTATAGCTAGCCACAGCGGTCAGAGAGGAAAGTAGCTTTTAGATCTTTCGCATGTATCGGTATTGTGACTCACCGGCAGATGGTTGCTACGATCCTTCATCTACCTTATCTCTAAACTAAAAGGCTAGATATTTCACCCTAAATTTTCAAAACCGACCCAAATAATCACCCACCTAGATGTTTTTGAGGTGATTTCGTAACCATGACATGAGAGATGAATGTGTGCCGCATGTTTATAACGAAAACAAAACGCTGTTAGTTTTCGGCCAGCTCCAATCTTCAGGCGTTCCAGCGAGCCATAGAGCGTAGCAAGCTAGGCAATCAGGCAGGGAACTGACCATGTAGACGGGGTCACGTGGTTCATTGGAGTTAGAATTCGATAGTCCAAGGTTCACCGAAGCAGAGGAAAGGTAAGAAAAAGGAGCGAAGCTTGGGCAGCTTTTTATAGGCGAGGAGCAAGGAAGGCTCTGAGAAGCGAGAGGGAGCTCGACGTACAAGAAATGGGCGGGCCGAGTTGGGCCACGGGAAAGGAACAGAGGGGGTCAGCCAGCTGGGCTGGAGCTGGCCTGGCCCACAACTAAAAGCAGTTGAGTTGTACTCCGTATATCTTCCAGCAGTTGAATTTGGTTTGGATTTTGATTGTATCCTCAATTGCATGAGGTATAACGCGCATTCAAATTGGTAATCTAAGTTGAAATGTTGTTCTTTAAACTTGCGAGCGACCGCGAATCCAGACCTAATCTGCGATTTGCCGATTTCACTATGTTTTGAAAAGTACCCTAGCAGCAGCACGAGACATAGTTGAGATACTGACCGAAAGAAGACGACAAACAACGCCACCAACGCGTGGGCATAGGCCAAGGTCTTTTCAACTTAAATTAAATTAAACAAAAATTTGTTACCTTTTTACAAACCAAAAGATGTACTACTTTGTAATAATTTTTATGGGGTTTTAAATAGTTTTTCTTAGAGTACTTAAATATTTTTATAATTAATTCGACTCTCCAAGACGTCTTTCAATGGGTCATAACATTTTTATACTAAAAGTTTCAGCAACTTTAGATCGGAAAAAACAAGCCCTTTGTGTTCATTGCCATGACGCCCAAGGATGCAAGTGGGACATCTTTCGGGTACCTACTTGCACACTCTAATTTATTAGAAATGCACTAAAAACTCATTTTTATTGTATTTCTAAAGATGTAGAGTGGGTTAGCGAAAGCCCGAAAGGTTTTCCACTTGCATCCTAATTGTTGGGTTTAGTCCCATATCGGATATTGGTGATGGGAGGCACAACTTATAAGGTGGAGACACCCCTCTTTCACTAGGCTAGTCTTTTGAGCTGAGTTGGGCCAGGATCTGGGTTGTGCTTCCAGTTGGGCTAGCCGGGAGCTGCATCGCTGGCGAGCAGCAAGCTCCAACAAGTGGTATCAGCGCCATGTTCAGATGTGAAATGCTCTTTTAATCTAATCCATTAAAATTTGAGCCCATAATATTATATTTTTCTCTTCAATTAATATGAAATTTTCTAGTAGTTTAGGATTAACGTGTCGGCTCCTTTGGAACCGAATTTACTCTTAATTATATAATAGATAGGTAGATTTCTACCACAATAATTTTGATACCGTATTATATCCCCTAAACCTAGAAATTATTTTGAAAAATACAAAATACTACTGTACTTATTTTGGAACACGTAAATTCTTGTATTGCCAATTGCGGCTTCAACTTTTTAAATAGAAGCTGAATGAAATGTCAGGGTAAAATCAGATACCTAGAATATGACAGGTTTCCTTTAAGACCCATATATAACTCACAGAGTCACAGGCCATCTCGTTAAAAAGAATATTAAAACCCGCATGTCCAACAATAGGCTTTCAAATTGCATTCCCTACACAACACTCCCGGAGGCCGGAGCCATCGGAAAGAACCATACGAGTATGTATGTCATTGTCTCGGCCTCCTCCCCTCACATAATCCAAAAGAAAATTGGCGCGAAATCGGGAATGTATAGGCAGTCGCAATGCGATCATGGCTCTGCGGCGAGGAAGCGTGGGAGGCCAACCTTGGCGCCGGTGGCCTTGATGTCCACCTGCACCTGCTCGCGGAACTCCGCATAAGAGAAGGGTCTGTACCTGCTGCCGCCACCGCCGCCACGGCTGTGGATGACGGCGTCGTCCTGCGGGAAGACGAAGTAGCAGAGGGAGAGCCTCTCCGTGCCGGGGCTCGCCACCACCCTGTGGCGCACGCTCCGGTACGCGTCGCCGCTGATGGCCTGCATCATGTCGCCCAGGTTGACCAGGAGCATGCCGGGGACCGGAACAACGCTATGCCACGCCGCAGCGTCATCCGGCTCGCCGTCGCGGTCGTGGAGAACCTGGAGACCGCCGACGAGGTCCTGGTTGAGGATGGAGAGGACAGAGCTGTCGGTGTGCGTCTCCATGCCCAGCCGCCACTGGTGCGAGCCGCCGGCTGGGTATCGGTACACCCGGAAGGTGCCGTCGCGCTCGGCGAGGTAGGACGCCGTCTGGCTGGCGTCGAGGCCCAGCTCGCCGGCGAGGGCGTCGAACACCTTGCGGGCGATGCGCGCCATGTGCACACAGTACTCAGCCGAAAGGCCCCTGCGATGCAGCCGTGCAGGCAATCAAGAGCATCACATGGGAAGGCGACTTCGACTTCGACGTCGGCGACTGAAACTGCTTGTGCGTACCTGAGCAAGGAGAAGGCGTCGCCATCATCGTCATCGTCAGCAGCAGCAGCATGGGATTGCTGGGAGAGGAGGGAGGCGGAGTGGAGGTGGAAGCCCTCCACCCAGTTGACCTCCTTGACGAGGAGCGACAACGCCGGTGTGCCCCAGAAGTAGCTGGGCTGGGCCTTCTTGGTCTCGAAGGGCCGCCGGCCCAGCAGCTCCTGGGCCATCCCGAAGAGCCGCCGGGAGAGCTCGGCCGGCACGCCGTGGTTGACCAGTCGGAAGACGCCCAACTCCCGGCACGCCGCCGCCAGCGCCGTCGGCGAGTCATCCCCCTCCAGGTCCAGCGTCGGCAGCTCCAGCACCGGCAGCTCCCTGCTAATGAGATCCTCTTTCTCTTGCTGCCGCGGGAACGGTGGGCACGACGGATCCATGCGTGGGCGCGGCGGCGCTGATGGCTCCATCGGCTCCTCCAGATCTGGGAGTCGGAGCGGCAAGGGAGGGGATTCGCGACAGGGCTAGGAAAGGAAGAAAGCTAACCGAGAAGGAAATGGAAGCCCTTGCTGCCGTGGCTTCATGTTGCCTGTTCTCTCTCTCAACAAGAACATTTTCTGGCTGTTTAACTCAGATAATGTTAACTCAAATACAAAATTACTGGAAAAGCAAATTATTTTACGTGCCTTACTGTGGTAAACACCTCACACCATCGATTAGCGGCTGAAAAAGCGTCCTTCCTCAATTCGCAGAGAGTTTTCCTGTTATAGCCTTCAATAGCTGCAAAGGGAACAAAGGACAAATATCAAAATTAACAATACCAGGCACCCATTGTAAAAATGTGGCATGGTTTCCATAGTTTACGTTAGGGGTGAAAATGGATTAGATCGGATAATGGTCATATTCAAATCTATGATCTTTTTCATAATCGAATTCGGATAGGGATAGTCCGGATGCAAATACAAATATAGATAATACCGAATACGAATTAGGATCAAAATGGATACAATTTGTTGGAGCCCGCTGTGATCCGGACCATCTTATGGCCCACAGCGATCCGACTCCCCCCGAGACCAACACCTGGTCTCGGGCCCAGGTCCCCACATCTATTGACCCAACTTAAGCACAACCTAGGTTCTGACCCAACTTAGCTCAAAAGACTAACCTGAAGAGAGAGGTGCCTTCATCTTTTAAAGTTGTACTCCCCCATCACCAATATCTGATGTGTAACTAAACACAGCAATCTCCCCCATCATATATCAGACCATCTATTCTACACCGTGCGATCTTCTGGAAACGTTTCGGGTACCGACCATAGCTCTGATAACACTTGTTAAAGCCTGCTGCATCCGGTCCATCTCATGACCCACAGCGATCCAGTTCCCTCCGAGATCAACACCCAGTCTCGGGTCCAGGTCCCCATATTTATTTGCACAACTGAAAGCACAACTCAGGTCTTGACCCAACTCAGTCCAAAAATTGAGAACGGCTGATGTTGGGTTTAGTCCCACATCGGTAATCGATGATGGGGAGCATGACTTAAAAGGTGGATCCATCACTCACCTAACAGGCTAGTCTTTTGGGTTGAGTGGACCTATGGCCTTTGTCGTTGTTCCAGTTGGGCTTTTAGGCCCGTTAAAACCTAGGGAACCCTTTCTCTACACATGGGTCCTTGTGTGGCCGTTTGCAGCGGGCTCTAAATCCTAACAGCTGATAGAGGGTGGTGGCCAATAGCTAGGAGCTAGCTGCAGCACTGGTGGCGTCGAGGTAGTCAGGAGGCGAGGGGCAAGGCGAGAACGGACTGTGGAACAGTGGCGTATCTAGGATTTTGATAAGACCCGGGCCAACTATGTTAAGTCTAGTTGCTAGATTTGTCCAATCACACAGCTAAGGACGAAAACGAGATTGGTACAGGTTGGGTAGGGGTCATTTCGTACCCTACCCTATTTATTTTTTTCGGGTACCGGTACGAGTACGGTTAGTTAAAAACCGGGTAGGGTACGGATACGGGTATTAACGGACTGGTAGAAAAAGTCTTTCGGGTATTTTACGAACGGGTATGATACGAACACAATGGATACTGTAGCACAAGTATGTCAAATATGCTGATAAGAAGTCCTTGCTATTGTTGGAAAATATGGACCAGAAACTATCTTGCATCCAGACACCTACACTAATCTAATCGCAACTACAGACAGCAGATGATCTGATTGACACAAGCTAAATTATACTCAGAAAAAATGATAATGTTTACAAGCTGAATCAATGCACAATTTACCTTATAAAATTACTCCTTGCGGGCTGCAGCCCCTTCGTGAGGCTATCAAAGATAAGCATCTGGAATGCTTCTTATGAGAAAACAATACCTGAAAGCAGGCTTTGTAGGGTAAACTTTTGAAGGATTACTTTGCGCAGAACAGGGACGGCGCCGGCGGCGTGGGACGGAGGCGGCCGATGGCGACGCGGGATGGGCGCAGCGCGAGGACGGCCGACGGTGGCGCGGGCATCATGGGACGGGGGCAGTGCGAGGACAGCCCGAGGCGGCGACGCGCAGGCCCGATGAGGCGGCGGCGCGATGGCCCGAGGTGGTGGCGGCGCGGTTGGGCAGAAAAGCAGGCCCGATAGCTAGGAGCTAGCTGCAGCGCCGGTGGCGTCGAGGTAGTCGGGAGGCGAGGGGCAAGGCGAGAACGGACAGTGGAGTGTGGAGGGAGAGTGCGCTGGTAGCGTGAAGGCAGGACCCGAGGCTGGTGAGAAGCGAGTTGCCGGATCGGGACGGCGCGGCGCCACCGCGGGTCGGGCGTCGGCGTCGGCGTCGGCGTCGGCGGCGGCGGAAGGGGAGGCTGGCGCACGGTGGCGTGTGCGAGGATGAGGCGCTGTAGCCGACCCATCCGGTCCGCCTCCCGCTGGGCCCAACGCAGTTGCCCAAGCCCAACACCGCCTCCCCTTGGCTTGCTCCGGCCCAACAGCGACGCTGCGCACTCGTCACACGCACAACCCACGCCTATCTGGGCCGTGCCCCCGCCTGCTCGCGTCGCATTAAGCCGACCTTGGCCGCTCCGGCGCTGGTGCGCCATCGCTTGGCCTGTGCCATCCCCGAGTAGGCCGCCTTCCTTGCACCGCCTCACCTCGTGGGCCAACCTGGACCAGCCTGGCTCCCCGCGCTCCCTGGCCCATCCACTTGGGCGGTTGGGCCGCCGAACCTTCTGCTCCTGCTCCTTGCACCGTTATACACCGTTATACAGTTGTACATCGCTACTGTTGTACAGTACGTGTGCCACGGCCGGCACAATGCATTACATATTTTGCCTGAGATTTTGAGCAGTTGTGCACGTTATTTCTGCCATATTTTTATCTACTCTTGATCTTGAGGAGCTCTTTTGTGGGTATGTTCCTGACTCCATACAATGTTAGTAGAAATCTAACAAATGAATTGAGTCCCGGGAAAAGGAGAAACCACTACTTTTCAAGATTTCTATCCGCTGAAATTTGCTTTTATTTTTCTAGAAAACAAATGAGCTTGTTTGAATTTTTACTATTTATCTAAAATGGATTTTGACTTGATTCTGTTTATGTTGGGTTCCCAATAACCGGGAGCACTTTAGAAAAAAAAATCCCCATGACCGTATGTGGCACACATTTTATCAATGGCTAATTTATTAGGGGTATATGGCTTCTTCACTGAATATGATCCATGATTGCCCAGAATTTCGAAGGTTCTTTCGCTCGGGTTCAATATTCTTCTTGGTTTTTGGGGCGTGTTGTTAAAGAAATCATCAATTACCATTTGACGTGTATTAACCTCTCTTCCATCCGCCTAGTCCGATCTTACACCTTTAATAAAATAGCAACACTTCTACTATTGTTCTCTCAAAAAAATAAAAAAAAATGTTGATCTTAAATCCTTTACTGAAAGCCTGCTTATAATAAAACTTAGGAAAAAATCTTGAAAATTTGGCTTTACGCAGAATAACCAATTGAAACTCATATTGCATCTTTTCTAAGTTTACCTCTTGAATATGAAACATATTCACCCTCGCTTTTCATGCAGCGTTGCTCATTTCAACAAACAGATCGTAGCAAAGTATCGTTGTTTGATGCCACCATATGATATATGCGCTAACAAAGATGAAGACAGGAACTTTTCATCATATGTTAAAAACTATGCCTTTTTTTTTGAGTCAAACACGGCACTTTATAGATCAAAGAGCGTCAACAAGCAGTACATCCCGGATACACTCCGGGATTACAGATTTGTAAATATTACATCCAGAGAGCTCAGTGCTGCGAGCCAGATTATGTGCCGCTAAGTTTGACAGACGGTTGACATGTTTCACCAGAGCTCTAGAGAAGGAAGCCAGATATTTCTTGATATCCTCAATAACACAACCCAACGCTGGCCGATCTCTGCTAGCCGAGTTGATTTTGTTGACAACAACCAGGCAATCAGAGTCCAAAATAATGTTCCTGAACCCTTCGGCTTCGGCCACACCAAGGGCACACCTGATGGCCATCGCCTCCGCCATGTCAGGAGCGACAGTAATGGATCGAGATTCAAAGCCCGCCACGAGATATCGCCCCAAGTGATCTCTGATCAGAAAACCATTGCCGATTCGGCCATGTTTGAAAATGGCAGCATCTGTGTTGATAAGAACTGTACCTGCCGACGGTGGAGTCCAGGATTGAGGAGCAGATGGACGAGCATACCTAGGAGCAGTTTCATCCTTAACACAGTGCTGCAAGATCATATTTGTATAAGCACAAATCTTCTGGGCCACGTAGTTAGGATCCCCAATAGAAAGGTTGTGGATAGCTTCATTGCGGGCTGCCCAAATATGCCAGAAAGTCACAGTAAAAATAGTGAGGTCAGTGGAAGATCCACGTGCCAGGAAGTCAAATAACCAATGTCTAAGAAAGGCCACCCTCTTCCTTTGCAACCGAACAGAAAACATTGCTTTGATAGAATCCCAAACCTTCATAGCGAAGGGACAGTGGAAGAAGACATGATCGATGGAGTCAATCTTGTTGCAAAAAACACACCCAGGAGGAGACGCAATGCCGTAGCGTCCGAGCTGAAAGCCAGTCGGAAGGCAGTCATGAGCCACCCGCCAAAGAGTGATCTTCATCTTGCCGGGCGCATTGATTTTCCAGAGGGCCCGCCAAGCTTTGCATTCCCCGTCGAAACAAGACACGGAGCCCCTGCCATTCTCACTTTGCATCAACCAGAAAAAAGCCGAACGAGCCAGGTTATAAGCGGAACGGACCGGGTACATCCCGCTCTTTGTATGAGGCCAGGCAGCGAAATCATCCTCCCCCACCTGACTAACCGGGAGCGACAGCACCGCCGATGCCACATCTTCCGAGAAAACCGTTCGAACCAGTTCATCATCCCAGTCTAAGCCTCCTTCAGCCATTAACCAATCCACCGTGGCCCCATCAGGAATTGGCACAAGGGCACCACCGATCCCGGAGAGAAACCCGGAATCCAATTGTCATTCAAGATCTTGACCGTGCAGCCACTGCCAATCCCCCAACGCACCCCACATCTGAGCAAATCTCTCCCAAAAAGGATGCTGCGCCACGTGAACGATGCCGCCCTCGGCCGGGGGGCAGCCCAAAAGGAGGAGTTTGGGAAGTATCTTCCTTTCAGCACACGAGAGCATAAAGAGTCGGGATCAGTCAAGAGACGCCAGGCCTGCTTACCAAGCAATGCCTAGTTAAAAGTGGCAAAGTCCCTGAAACCCAGGCCACCCAAAGACTTAGGAGATGAGAGCCACTCCCAAGACTTCCAATGCATCTTATTTTTCCCATTTTTAAAGCCCCACCAATGGTCGGCAATGCACTTTCTCATTTTCTCACAAATAGACACCGGAAGCCGGAAGCAACTCATCACAAAAGTAGGAATGGCTTGGGCCACCAATTTAAGTAGCACCTCCTTGCCAGCTCTAGAAAGAGGGCGAACCGACCATCCATTAACCCGATTCCACACCCTCTCAGGGAGGGATTTGAAAGAGCTGGAAAAGGGTCTGCAAACCTCAGTAGGCATCCCCAAATAGGTGTCCTTTAGCATGTCACAAGAGACCTGGAGAGAGTCCTTCACCTTCCTTTTAACTGCCTCAGGACATCGTCCGCCAAAGAGCAAAGACGACTTCTGGAGGTTGATCTTCTGCCCCGAGGCTCGACAATAGAGCTGAAGTGTAGATTTCAGATTGTCAACACTCCTCTGATCACTCCTTGTAAAGAAAATACTGTCATCCACAAAAAGAAGATGTGAAACCCTCGGCCCATCCTGGCCATTTCTGATCCCCTTGATCTCCCCGGAGTCCTCCTTTTGTTTCAGGAGGCAAGAGAGACCCTCCGTGCAGAGAAGGAATAAGTAGGGGCTAATAGGGTCCCCCTGTCGGAGGCCTCGCGACGGCACCACAGGCCTCATCATCTCCCCATTGATTCGGACAGTATACCTCACCGAGGTGACGCATCTCATGACAGTAGCTATCCAGTCATGATGTAAACCCAGCCGAGAGAGGCAGCCTGCTAGGTAAGACCATTCAACCCGGTCATAGGCCTTCATCATATCGATCTTGAGTGCAAAGAAAGGCTGTTTAGCACTTTGTTTCCGAATGGAATGAAGGCACTCATAGGCTACCAATGCACAATCCGTGATCAGCCTACCTGGCACAAAGGCACATTGGAACTCGGAGATCACATCAAGTAGAAACACCTTAAGCTGGTTGGCCACCACTTTAGAAGCAATCTTGTACAGGGCATTGCATAAGCTGATAGGCCGGAAGTTTGAAAGAAGATCAGCCCCCGGAACCTTCGGAATCAGCATAATGATTGAGTCACACAAACCTTCTGGGATCTCCTCGCCCGTGAGATAACCTCGAACCGCGTTGCAAATGTCATCCTTGATGAGCTCCCAATGCGATTGGTAGAAGATAGCCGAAAAACCATCAGGTCCCGGCGCCTTCGTGGGCCCCATCTGGAAGAGGGCAGCTTTAATCTCTTTGTCAGAATATGGTTTGCAAAGTTCCTCGTTGGTGTGATTATCCACCTTGGAGGGAATAGTCCTTAAGACATCATCAATGGCATCACAAGGTTCCGACGAGAAGAGCTTCTTATAGAAAACCTCCGCCATATTCTTCATTTCCTCCTGCTCGGTGCAGCGCGACCCGTCCCCTCTCACCAGTGCTTTGATTCTGTTTGTCCTTCGTCTAGCTGAAGCATGGGCATGGAAGAAAGAAGTATTCGGTCCCCTTTCTTTAACCAATCAATGCGAGATCTTTGCCTCGCCATGATCTCCTCCCTTTCTAGGAGCTCGTAGAGGCGGTGTTCAGCCTCTCTTTCCACTTCCTGATTAACCCCAGAAACCCCAGCCGAGCGCAGAAGTTGCAACTTCTTCTCCAAACCAGCAATTTCCTTGCGCACCGAGCCAAAACAGTCCGGCTCCAGGTCCCAAGGGAGATGGACATCTGGTGCATGTCCTTCCAGACCAGCCCAAGAGGAGGGCCCTCCTTGTGAATGGACCCCCAAGCTTGCTCCACAACATCCCTATAACTTCCATCGTGAATCTAAGCAGCTTCGAAGCGGAATCCCCTACGCAAGGGGGTGTTGCCCAGAAGAGGCACAGGGGCCGCAAGTCTGACGACAATAGCCAAGTGATCCGAGGTCGACAACCCCAGATTCTCCACCTGACAGTCTTCAAAACACCGAGAAAACTCCGAGTTTGCCACTGCTCGGTCAAGTCGGACCCTAACATTGTTCTGTCCCAGTTGCCTGTTGGACCAAGTGAACTTATGACCAACAAAGCCCAGGTCAAAATGACCACAATCATCCAGACAGACTCTAAACCATTCCATCTGAATTTCCGAACGGTCCCTGCTGCCCGAGTGTTCATCAGAGCTAAGCACTTCATTAAAGTCCCCACAACACAGCCAAGGCCTGATCCATTGCTGCTGTTGGAGCCGACGCAGCAAGTCCCAGAAGACCGGTCGCATTTCGCGTCTAGGTTAGCCATACACCCCGGTGAACCTCCAAGGTGCACCCTCCAACGGAGTCACCACCACATCGATGCAGTGCTGGTTGTAACCCCGCAATAACACCGTAACTTCATCCGTCCAGAACAGGGCGAGGCCGCCGCTAAGGCCCTCACACCCGACCGGAATGGAACGTTTGAAGCCCAATGACCACATCAACTGCTCAATTCTTCAATCCCCAACCTTCATCTCCGAGAGAAAATGGAGGGAGGGTCCGATGAGCTTCACAAACCTGCACAGCTCACCCACTGTCGCAGGCGACCCCAACCCGTGACAATTCCAGCACAAGAGATTCATTGCATATGGCGGGGCTGCTCCGCAGCCTCCACCTGATCCGCCGATCCTGGAAACACCCTTTTTTGCTTTTTGGTCGCATCGCAATCCGAAGACTCCCCATCCACCTCCTGAACACCAACACAGCCTACCCCCACAAAAGGGGTCAACATCAGTGCCTGGCAAGGAGTATCTGGTTCCGTAGTCCCACTCGGAGCATCCAAAGAAAGAACCCTCGAAGACTTTCTCTTCTGCCCCACAACCAATCCCGATTGATCCAACGGGAAAAGCTCCTTCCCCTTGCCGCGAGCGCGGCCACGACCACGGCCGCGAGTGGCTCGACCGCCTCGGCCACCACCACGGCCCCTACCTCCAAGCTTCACTGGGGAAGTTACCTCCGTGTTCTTCGCAGCCTCGGCCTGGGAGGAGCTGCTCCACCCACTTCCTTTGGAGCCCCCCGAGCGACCTGAGGCCTCCTTAGAATTAAAGCCCGAACCAAAGACCCCTGTAGTTGACGACGCAAAGCCCGATTTTGTTCCACTCGCCTTCTTGCCAGAATCATCAAGGACACACACTTTTTTTGCCGCATACGGCAGGTTGCCATATCCATCACGGACAGCAGGATTTGGGCAAATCAAAGAAGAGTGACCCAACAATCCGCATGAGAAGCAAAAGAGAGGTAGACGTTCATATTTCACTTCAAAAGTTTCCAGTGAATTATCCCTAGAGGAGAACACTGTCACATATTTGGGGATTGGTTCGTCCACCTTCAGCTCAACCCGCACTCTTATGAAGCCCCCCAGCATCTGCCAAGGTCATCCGCTTCCACCTTTAGCACCGTACCCAGGGGCTTAGCAATTACCTCCCCCCAATGGACATTCATCAGCCTATAAGGCAAAGCAAAAATCCTAGCCTAGATTGCCAGTCGATCAAATCAAACTTGCAGCGGCCTGAAATCCGCATCATACTTCTTCAGCAACACCGCATTTTTACCAACCACCCAAGGCTCCCTTTCAAGCACCTCTATCAGCCTCATAACCAAATTCCACCAAGAAAAGGTTGTCCCCAACCGGATTGACATCAACCCACGAGGATTGCCCCACGCTGGCCTCATTGCAGCGACAATTGTTTGGATGTGGAGGACAGTAGGCGCCAGGACCTTACCAACCAATGCTCGAGCCGGATCGACCAAATCGTTGCCCTCCGCATCGTCCAAGACCACCGCCTTCGCCTCCGCAGCGTGAGGTGAAGGCGTGCCATCATCTCTGCAACCCAGTCACCTGAGTCATGCCCAGACCCGCTCGCACCATCTTCAGGAACCGCCGTCGCCGTCTTCGATTTGCCCCCATCCGCCGGGTGCCCCACCGGAGGGGGGAGCACAGCCCCACTGGGCGCAGTCCCCCCCTGTCGCCTGAGACCCTCCTTCCTCCATTGCTGCCGCCTCCCCATGAGCAGGTGCCGGATTTCCCAAAGGGGAGAGCGAAGGGTGGGTAGCGAAGACCAGCAACGCCCCGAGCTCTCCGCTTTGGCGGAACCACAGGCGCCCAAACCCGGGGAGGGGGGGGGGAGTAGATCAGAGGGAGAGGAAGACCGGGAGAGCAGATCGCTAACCGGATGTGCTCCCAGAAGCTAGATCTCCCCGCCGGAGCTCAGTCGCCGGCGCGCAGCGAGAGTCGTAGCAGCAGGGGGAGCATTTTCACTTGCACCAAACGGGCACGTTAAAAACTATGCCTATAGTCTTTGTTCTGTGGAGTGATTTGGATTTCCTTTCAAAAAAAACTATAGTAAGTCTTCCGCTATGACTCTGACGGCCTGCATGCCATAACTATTAATGATGGTTTAAACTTTTTGTTAGTGATGTTATCATTTTGTTTCTAATCTATGCGTGCAATGATCTTCGGACTAGTACCGTATGATAAAAAAAAAAGAGTCAGACTTGGGGCTCGGGTAGTGACAGTAAATCGATTTTTCGTCTATCCCTAAGCTTGCATTACACTGACTCAAAAAAAAAAGAGCTTGCATTGCATTACACGTTACCTTATCAATTCCTAAAGAAACAACAATTCCCACATAGCAAAATTCTCCGATTATTTTCTATTTTTCTTGTTACCAGTTGAATTTGCCTTCCTGAATTATTATTATTATTATTTTTTTGCAAATCTACCCCCTCAAAACAAGTCACTTGTTTCTATTCATCGAATCACAAGGTATTTTTTCTACAAATTAATCAATTTTATGCCTAAGGCCTGAGCCATCATAGTTAATTTGTTACTACATCTTAAAGTTGGATGTTTGCAGCTCTTCGCAACAAAGTAGTATCAGCTTGTTTGGTGATGAATGAGAAGGGAAAGAGGAGTGATAAGTACCTAGGAAGAATCTTAATTAAAGTCCCTTAGCTTTGTTTGAAGAATCTTAAGAAACCTTGGATAATTCTTGTTTCCTCCCCTATTTTTCTTCAACAAATAAGGGAATTAACTTCTGTAAATCTAAACTTACTGTTCCTTTATCTTTCTTTCCCTAACCAAATGCACCGTACCCATGTGCCTTACTAATTTAATTAAGCATTACGTCACATCAGAAACGATGTTTAGTGGATGCTAGTCACCTGAGAGCTCGAACCATGTCATGCTGGATTCCTTCGTCTGCTGAATAAAAAAGATCGGGGATTCTTTGTACCTCACGACGAAGGGTATTTTATGTTATCTCATTCCTCCAAAGTAATCCGGGAGATAGAAAATTGTAAAAGCTTGTGTGTTCTTCCGATCGAATTCAAGGGAGTTCAGCCGCCTTGGTTTTGAGTTGGCAATTTTAGTGTCATCTCTAAGGAGATATGGCTCAGATATGGTTGATATATCCTCCCTTCTTCGGATGTTTTCTGCATGTTTAATGGATTCAGAGTTCGTTACCTTGGAGAATTTGTGGATTTGAGCAATTAAATTAAACGTGAAGTGTTTAATGGTGCAAATATATATGGAATTAAAAAATTTTACGAGTATGTTTTGCTGCCTTTGTAACCATGCCTCCCTTTGATTATTCACACACATCTGTAGGATTATATGATTGGAATTTTATTGCTAGGAGCAGTGGAAATTTTGAAGAGGAAAAAGGTAGCCAAATTTGCTCTCCCTAAAAGATCAACATATAACTTGAAAAATGCCCATGATCAATGTTATAGACAGATAATTTATACTCTAAAATGCTTATGCCAGGCTGTAGTGTAATGATAACAATTTTTTTGTTTGGCTTGTACGACTTTTCTAGTAGTGAGCAAAGCTATTGAGTCCATGATGGCATCAATATTGTTTTCATTCTCCGCTGTTTTGTTCGGTGGCCGAACTATTTTATACAATTGTTACGTCTACCCATGAATTTGTGGTCTAACTATTTTATGCAATACATCTCATTTACACGTGACACCAATCATAAAGACTGTATTTGGTAGTAGCAACTGCCTAAAAAATTCACTCTCCACTCCATAAGCACAGTAAAAAATCCCTCCTATAATGTACATGCTCAACAAAGATAAAAACCCAACCGTAAAGTAAGAAAGAAGGAAGAATTAAAAAGGTAAGGACAAAAAAAACCGCAACAAGGCACCTAGAAAAAACAAGGCAGCAAAGCCTAAGCAACGGCCGATGATTCTCTGCCGGCCCAAGAACCACGAACAAACACGCCCGAAACACATAAAAAAATGAGGGAAAATAGAAAAAAGAAAATAAAATAAAAGAAAAGAGAAATGAAAACATCAGCAGGCCACACTACGCTCCAACAACCAACCCAAAGCGAAAGCGAACAAAACAGACGCTCACACACACTCCAACACCAACACCAACGCTTTTCCTCCTCGTCCCTCCCCTCTCTCTCTCTCTCTTCACTCCTCCCTCGCAGCCTCCCTCGCTTCTCCTCCCTCCCTCGCAGCCTCCCCCCGCACGCCAAAATTTCCTCTTTTCTTCCTCCCTCCCCATTCAATCCACACCATCCTCGCCCTCGCCTGCTGCTACTGCAACCCAGCCCCGGCTGGGCTTCTTGGATTGGATGGACTCGGGTCTCCGGTAGTGGCCTGGCTTTGGTGCGGCGCGCGAGGCGGCGGCTGCTGCTTGCTAGGGTTCTTGGCCCGGGCTTCTCCATGGTGCTGTGCCGCTTCGCGTGGCCCTACGGCGGCCAGCACGCCTCCTTCTGCGGCAGCTTCACCGGGTGGGCCGAAAGATTCGATCTTGGGGCGGGGTTTGGGCGGAAGGGAGGCGGGATCTTTTTTTTCGCAGCGGTAATGCTGATTTTTTTTTTCCTTGTGCGCGCGCGCAGGTGGCGGCAGTGCCCCATGGGGCTGGTCGGGGCCGAGTTCCAGGTGGTCTTCGATCTTCCCCCCGGGGTTTATCAGGTGGGCTGCTCGAATTGCTCGGATTGGGCTCGCTTTTCGCTTGAGTATGTGTGTTTATGTGCTGCCTTGTTGTACGTGTGGTAGGCTTGTGTAGCTCTTGACTGGCATTATTGTAGGTGCTTTTCTTGATAATTTAGATAGGGACTGTAGGATCGAATTGCGCTTGGTGAGAGTGTAGTGGGCTGTTTTTGCTTGCTATCTCGGTGTGGTGTGCCTCTTTTGTCGGATGTGCGTTTGGGCGGCAATGCGTCTAAGGTTAGTTGGTAGTTGTGGTGGAAGGCCATTGGAATGTGCTGGCGCGATGCATTTTACACGCACATCACAAGTGGTGATTGTTGATTATGCAATATAAATTGTAGCAGGTTCTTGGGTTGAGCTATTCTGTGCACAGCAGCTGTACCCATTTGGCTTCAGGGTGGCAGGTGGATAGCTTACAGCTAGTGAACTGTGAACTTGTGATCTGACCTGAAACGCTCTCATTAAACTAGACATCTGCTGATCTCAACAGTATTCATGATGGTTGGTATGCTCTATACTGCTATCAGGAACTGTTGGTTGATGTGGCTTCATGCCATCTTTATTGGCTGCTTTCCGGTGGCTGTATTGCAGTGTAGCAGCCAGATGAAAATCCCTGGTTAGACATGAAATCAGGGGGCGCCTATCACAAATAATTCTATGCCCTGTGCACTAGCATATTAAAATGCAATGATTTAAGAAAACCATGTATACTGATCATAAAAGGAAGTTGAATCAATGTCTTCAGGATAGGTCTGAGATGGATATATGCCCTATTTTAACATGATACGCTCACAACTATCTATTGTTATTTTATTTCTGATATTATTGCAACTCATTATGGAGCATTGTAAAAATACAAGAACATCTGATATTTGAAATGAAAGAAGCCCTCCCCTCTAAATAATGGAAAGTTGGCCTTTGGGGGAAAAAACAAACTTCCGTTGACTGTTGACCCCTTGTTTCATCTGCACCAGTTGATAACTTTGATATGTCTAGTTATGAATTTTGACTTGTGAAAAAATAAGAATTAAAGGTGCATTGTTTTTGATCCTACAATGCCATATTCATGCATATTTATATTGTGCGTTCAGTTCTTACGGAGGTAATTGTTAAGGGTTAAAAAATATTTCCAATTTGTGGCATGCCTAGCATAGCAGGGTGCTAACCTGTTCTCCACACCATTCTCTATATAATGCTCTAACAGCTTCTCTAGATTTAGTGTGCATACAATTGCAGCGTCATAGTGGCCCTCTCATGCCATTTCTAGCATGTAGTATGTAATGGCACTTCAGTTCATGTTTATGTGTTTTCCATTTATTCTTTTTTGTAGGATTTTTGTGCTGTGCTTCTTTTTTATGGAAGCAATTAATACTTGCATTAGTACCAAATTGTTCTGTGTTCTATACCTACCACATTTGTGGACATTTCTTATGTACATTTTTTTGGCTATCCATCATTTTGATATATTTCTTCAAGATATTTTGAATTCTTACCTAGCAGTTAATAGAAGTATTAGATTTTTGGTATAGTCGTATTTAAGATATTTTGCACTAACATTGATTGACATCAGATTTTTTGAAACGCAGCGATCATGTGTTGTATACCTTCTATATCACCACTATGTGTTATCCACTATAAATGTGCTCGACTGATATGCTTTAAGAACCTACTTGCTAAATCATTGTCTGACCTATTGCACTTTCAAATTTACTAGCATTTTATTCTATCATTTATGGTGTTTCCTATGTTTTGTTTGATTCCATTTAAAAGTTGCCAAATATCTTGACATGACCTTGCAGTGGTGAACAATGTGCAGATAATAAACTCCTTTTATTTTTTCCTCTCTGTACTAGGGTAATACCACCCTGCTACTGTATTTTGTTGTTTATACATATATTTATGTTGTCTGTTGGTGAAATTCAGTACATATATTTATGTTGTCTGTTGGTGAAATTCAGTACCGGTTTTTGGTTGATGGTGTCTGGAGGTGTGATGAAACGAAGCCTTGTGTACGTGATGAATATGGGATGATCAGCAATGAAGTGCTGGTTGAAAATAATACGCACCTACTTGTGCAACCAGAGCCTTCTTCCATAAGAGGAATCAGTATGGATGAGGGTACTATTTTGACAACAGTATGTGCCAAAGTTTCACACTTTATTTTTTTGTCTTGCATAATAGTAGAATTGTTCTAATAAACTAATGATCTGTTATATCGTGCTATAAATCTCCGAACAGATGCCCACAGAACCACCACCTCAAAACCCAGGCGTGCAGATAGCAGTTTTCCGCCACCGGGTCTCAGAAATCTTATTACATAATACCATATATGATATTGTTCCTGATTCTAGCAAGGTTAGATTCTTTTTGTAGTCAACGCCCTTTGTTTTAGCTTATGTGAATAATCATATTTTTTTTGCAAGCTTTACAGGTAGCAATTTTGGATGCGCAGCTTCCTGTCAAGCAGGCATTTAAAATCATGCATGATGAGGTATGTATCTTCAAGATCTGCTCCTGTGCTTTACTTTAGTTCCTTTTTGGTGCTTTTTTGGTTGAAATGGCCTCCTTTTTCAGACAAATTCTTTTTCTTCTTCTACTGTTTACAGTTGAGTTAATAATTCATCTAGTTTTAAGACATTTTTTTTAATCTTTATCTAGATCATCTGACACCTCTGTACCTCCATTCAGCTTACTCAGGCTAATAAGCAATTGCTCCCTTTTATGGGTCTATTTGTCTTGAAAATTATTACCTGTCCTTATTTATGGCGTGGTTCACTAGCCTAACGTGATTTTCCCTGGTCAGTTATGTACTGTAAACAAGAATATAATTCGCAGAAATGTGAGGCTGAATCCCTGTATTTTTTGTTCTAGGACCTTGCATTGAGTCCTCTTTGGGATGATCAACAGAAAATAATAACAGGCATGCTAACTGCGTCTGATTTTGTATTAATTCTCAGAAAGGTGAGGCTGAATTCCTGTATTTCTCCTTTTCTTAAGCATTTCACGTTTTGACTATCATGGTGTCTTCAGTTACAGAGAAATATCCGAGCTCTGGGCCATGAAGAGCTTGAAATGCATTCAGTTTCTGCTTGGAAAGAAGCAAAATTGCAGTTTTATGGGGGTGTGAATGCTGCTGCATTGCAAAGAAGGCCATTGATTCATGTATTTTTTTCCTATACATGTGCAAGGCTTCTTTTATTTGGTTCACTGTATGAACAATTTAAACTCATCACCAAAAAAATTGGAAAAATTATGTGTAACAAATTCTCAAAATGGTGGAGATTAATTAGACACTATTAAGCACATCATTTTTTCTTCAAAATCCACCGAAGTGCTTGTAGAAAAACATATGTCCCAATGATGAATGGATGGAGTGCTGTTGTGGATCAAGGCTGACATTCATATATAACTCCTATTTATGGTGGTTTTTGCCATAATTACTTGATCTTGCGTATTGAGCATTCTTCATTTCATTCTTGAGATTCTTTCAGCTAAACAAAGAACCTGTTTGGATCTAGAAGGATCGTACCTGGATAATCGCCACATTCAAACATGCAATGATAGTTTGACTTTTTAATCTTCTATATTGGAGGAGTTGAACATTGATAAATCACTTTATTTCAATTCTTTTAACTCTACTAATGAATGATTATTATTTTCTTCTCTTATGGTGATACATGTATTTTTCAGGTTAAGGAATCAGATAATTTAAAGGATGTGGCACTGACTATAACCAGCCATGAAATATCTTCAGTTCCTATCTTTAAGTCCTTCCTAGATTCCTCTGGGATGCCTTTACTTAATCTTGCAACCCTTCCAGGGATTTTGAAATGTATGTTATTGTTTTATACGACCATGGTTTCTCATCTTTTAGTCAATTTTGCATGTGTCTTCATTTGAGCTAACTTCTATCTTGATGATATATTTAGTTCTTTGCTCAAAGCTCCACGAACAGCCTGAAGATTATCCATTTCTGCAAAATCAGATTGTCAGTATACCTATCGGTACGTGGTCACCACATACTGGTAGGGCAAGTAATAGACAGCTTAGAACTTCCCGACCAAGTGCTCCCCTAAATTCTTGCCTGGATCTGCTACTTGAAGGTACCATGTATTTGACATTTCAGATGTTGATTCTTTAGGCCACATGGTGATTGCTGGCAACAGAATAAAAATTACGTGATTATTTGTCCTTGAAAAATACAGATAACCAGTTCAAATTCTACAATCAAGTTACGAAATAATTAGCACATGACATGTACAAAAGCCTCCTAACTTGTAACGTTGTAGATGCTAGGTATTGCCATGTGTGCATTACATTAGTGTTGATCTTTTACAGTGGTACACATGGATTTTTACAACGTAGTTTTGGAATTATCTTCGCAAACTGTATTTTTAAAGTCTGAACTGAAATTCGGTATCTATATTTACTATCATCAATTTTGTAGCTACTGAGTTCCTGGAAACACCATAGAAACCAATCTTAGAGACAGAATACTGGGGTATATGAAAGTAGGAATATTTGTTTTTACAACGCTCTGGCTTATGCGTTGTATATGGGTCCGAGGACCTAGCATAGTGCTCTCAACCTGATCTGGTCACATGTAGGGCTCTTCCCTGATGTGGTGGAGACCCCAAGGCTTAGAAGGCTAACAACATGTTCAAATGCTTGTTTTGCTAAAAAACTAATTTGACTTTTCTAGTCCAGTTTTTTTCTTATCATAAAAGCACCTCAAAAAGCTCTTAATAATAACATAAACAAAGTCAACCAGCTTCGGGAAGCATTTTCGATAGCTCCTTGGAGTCAAGCTTAACATTCAGCACACTTTGGCTTAGCCACTCTAAACATGCTTTGCTTATTGATTTATGTATTTCTTAACCCTAATAACACGTGGCAGTATCATTATAGATGGCTCACCACTAGCAGAAAATTAATCTCCATCAAATCCCACAATTGAGTCATAGACTTGTATCTACAAATAGAATCTATCCTAATCTCTTACTATCCTAGGTTCCCAACTACTAACGGGCTAGTCTACGTGCTACAGTACCACGAGTACTGTTAATGCTGTACTGTTTGCTTCTGACCCTAATACCATAATATTTTGTGATAGTTAATGTCCTTTAATGTTGTTCTGTTGGGCTCTTCTATGTTACAGTATGGGGTAAGAGATCGCTAGATTCGTTGGATCAAATATATACAGTCCAATGTATTCATCTACTTACCCTCTAGGTGGTATAAGATCACTGAGCCATTGGATCAAATATAATTCCAAAGTGGATTGGGTGTGTCTTCAAAAATTCATATTCTTCTGTTTACTTTTGCACATGCAAATTGCAGCATTATAAACTTAGGCAAAATTATGGGAGAATTTGTTTGCAACAAGTTGGAAAATACATTCATATCCCTACATAATTCATTCTGTATTGCCGTTACTTCACTAAATCATATGGAAAAACTGATACCTTTATTAGCCACTTGGAGAATTTAGTGAGGTAGTAAGTAACATTGCATTACATGTGAAGGTTTTTGTATAATACTGTTAACTCTAGGTATAACATTTGTGCCTCTGTGGTTTGATCTGAACTGTTATCAACTTATCATTATGCACATTTCAAATTCTTGAACTACAGGAAATAGTATTGAATTATTTTTCCAAATCAAGATTCTCCTGAGCTGTTCTTTTTTAAACTGCATGCTCTTTCTTAACTAGCTCTTGCAATATTTGAAAATAATATTTTTGTTCATCCTTTATGAAGTAAGTTAACAGGTACTGAATTTTACCATTATGCTGTATTTTCTTTCCTCCTTCAGATAGAGTAAGCTCAATTCCTATAGTTGATGACAATGGGTGCCTCCTTGATGTCTACTCACTCAGGTTTGTGTACCTTAACATTTTCTTTTCCATGCTGATGTGCTGTTCTATTCTTTTGTATTGATTAAAATCAGCTGACCATGTTTGGTGAAGCTGGCCACTGGGGTTTAAACATGGCACTTTTCTTTGTGCAACATGATACACCTTAAAATAAGACCTTGCTCATAGAAACTGGTTCTTCTGTGGTCTTCTATTGTCATCCCCAATATTGAAACAAAGACTTATACTGGGCAGCTACATCTTGATTTTCAGGAAGGGATGTGAGCATTTCAACATGATAACAATATAGTGGTAGTATTTCCTTATCCATTCATGTTTCATGGATAATGATGCACTGCTAGAAAACCATGGAGCCTTCCAGATTTTGTAAAAAAAATGTTATGAAATCAGTGTCACCCTTTTACTATTATTTAGTCACCCAATACCCTCATTTCTCGTCTCAAATGTTTTATCCATCTACCTCATGTCTTCATCTTGCTATCACATTTACCGCAAGATAGACACATGATCGTTGTGTTTCAGATTGAGAAAAAATGCTATGGTTCTAATATGAGGCTAGTTTAACTGGGTTCATCTGTTTTCAGAGGTTGATGTTTGTATTTGACTATTTGTGTCTCAGTGTTTTAAGTTTTGAGAGGAGTGTGGGCACAAGTTTTAGAGTTTCAGGATTTGGTAGACCTATGTTGTTTGTCCTGTGGGTATCTGATCAGCAACGCTGCATTTTTCTGAGCATTGTCCTAGACACCTAAAAGCATACTACTACCTTTTTCCAGAACACCTTCCTAAGTTTCTAAATGTACATTGCTTTCCTTATTGGCCATCTGTGCAACACTGGTCCATTTAATACAAAGAAATGAACAAGATTAGTGTTTATTGTACTGAAGATGTATCTTAAAAGTTGACACACAAAAATACTTCAAACTTTTTGGCTTATTTGGCATAATCCTTATTTTGTATCAGATAAGTAGTGTTAGTTGTACCAAAGAACCTTCAGCTTTATTGTCCATCTACAGATATACTGTTGTCTCCTTTTTATTTGCTACCTCCATGGCTCCATCCACATAAGTAGGTTGCTGTGGGATTGTTGTAGTCAAGGTTTAATGCTTGAGCATTAACGTATAGTAAGTATGTAATTTTGTGACACTTCATGTAAATAGTATCATTAAATTTATCTTGCAAAGTTCTTCCATACTATATATTTTTTATTATTTTTTTACTAACATAGTATGATATCAAACTATAGCCAATGTCTTGGTGTTGGGGATTATAAAAAGTCAAACTGTCCTGCATTTGTGGACAAAGAGAGTAACTTATTAATTTTATTTCTAAAATATGGCCATATAATATTCCTTGAAAGCTTGTGTTGATGTACTCAAACAAAGCAGCTTTGACATGATATTTTACAACACTATATCAAGAAAAAAATTGCTCAGGTAGCTGACACCATTCTTTTTTAACTGCCATATTTGTTGTTCCCTTGAAAGAATTTAATGTTTTCTTAATTCTTAACCTTCTCTTTCACAGTGATATCATGGCTTTGGCAAAAAATGATGTTTACACTCGCATTGAACTTGAACAAGTGACAGTGGAGCATGTACGTCCCTTCCTCTTGCTTTTCATTGTACTCATTACCTTTTCTTTGACTTCTATACATATGCAAATACCTTGTATACATATATGTAGACCTGCATTACTGCGATTTGTCTGATTTTCTATTTTGATGATAATTTGTATTGTTTGACTTTGATCTGTGTTACATAAATAGATAACATCATAACACGGTTTACTGTTATGGGTGTTCAGTTCATTGCTTGGGAAAAGGAAGAAACAAAGCATGAAAGTTATCTGGCCAAGCTGATGTCTAATGGCTCATTTAAATTAACCTTCTGTTGCATTAGGAATTGAATCAGTGAGGTTGTTACCTACACTGGAAGGCTGCAGCATGTTGATATACCATCAACCATTTGTCCCACTGCATTTTCTTGATATACCATCAATCATGGTTGTTCAAATGTGCTCATTGCTCTGGTTCTTACTGATGTTTGTATTTGTTCCCACATTTAATTTTTTAGATTACGAAAATTGTTCCTTTTGACTTTCAGATAATTTCACTATCTTTCACTCTTTATTAGGCTCTGGAGCTGCAGTACCAGGTGAATGGCCGACGGCAATGCCATACCTGCATGAGGACGAGTACCTTGCTTGAGGTGTTGGAGCAATTGTCTATTCCAGGTACTAGTCTCTTGAGACGCATCTGCTCGGTTATACAGTAAGCAAATGGGCATGCACATAATATGAAATCTGCCATTATAAAATTTGTAACTTCAACATAAATTTGACATATTGCTTCGAAGTTGTGTTACGATGATTCATGTGCCTTTTCAGGGGTGCGGCGGCTTGTCATTATTGAACCGAGGACAAGGTTTGTGGAGGGAATAATCTCATTGAGAGATGCATTTGCATATCTCCTTGGATAACATTGTGTAGCCATTCCATACATCAAAGCCTGTTGTATTTGATTGGGACAAAATAAAAGGAAAAATTATTTCAGGTGTGGGTGTCCTTCGATCTTTTTAACTTTGCCCTTACAATACCATGATTTATGCACAATTGTGTCGTAAGGACATGCAACGTCTCTGGCATGACCAAGACTGAACCATTGCAACCAGTACCGTCACAACCTTTTTCTGGATAAAAAGAGGTCGATGATGGTTCTGCTCTATTCCTACAGCAACAAAGTGGCCGACGAGTGGAGTCCCAGCAACAGAACTGGACGTAACATTGGAGAGAGGATGCGACTGACGTAACATATGTGAAATAATTTCATGTTTCACATATTTTAAAATGGAAAAGAATGCTCCAAACCATCCAGATATTCATGATATACATAAGAATATCAGATGCATATAGCAAATAGACAATCGACAGAGCAGAAAGTTGTTATCAGCTTCGATTGTTTTTCGTTCTACATGGCTAAGCTAAGAGCTGGAAGACCTTCACTGGTGAGTTCTTAATCCTAGAGCCCTTCTTTGCGAGGAGCTCACAATAATAGAGTAATACTTATCCTTAATATTACTGAATATTGAATTGGGAAGCATTGGCAAATTATGCTCCCTGTGTAAGTAACCACAGCGCAAATGAACAGATGGTTTCTTGTCCCATCTTGACAGGTAGAAGTAGCATTGTTTTCCTCTCTTCCGTACTATCAAGCGTGGATGGATGCTACTCCACTACTCCAGAAAACAATCTTTTGCAATTCCGTCACATTTGCAATTCCGTCACATCACCTAAACCACAGAAGTCTAAACCGATGAGACGACGAGCATGTGTAGTTGTGACAACTGACGACCCCCAAAAAACGAGAGAGAGAGAGAGAGAGAGAGAGAGAGAGAGAGAGAGAGAGAGAGCATTTTACCTCGTTTCCATTACCTGCACAGCTGCACTGTGGCCAGATTTTTTTTCTTGACCCCCGTCGATTCATGTTCTAGCTTCGTCAGCATTAGAATGAATATTTCATCTCATAAAAAAAGTCTAATTGCTACAAATTCCATGAACATGTAATGTCATGCCCCAAGATGCAAGCATCAGATTCTGCCTGGAACTGCAAAATGTCATCCGCGACTCTAATTTATCAGATGCTTTTCAAACTGGCACATTTTGCAGCATAGACCTTGTACATTTCAGTTTAACGTAGCGTAGCAAAATACAGACGCTGGGCCCTGCAGAATAGAGTGTAATTCTTGGACATCATAATTCACGAGATCAAATTATGTGGGAAATAAATCTTGGAACTGGAGATATATCACACTGAAGAGTTGAAACTCCTACCAGTCCTCTTTCTGAGTCACTTTCTACTCAGATAGCATGATGATGCCATGATCAGCCGAGCATAGGTATGCCATCTTTGTGCTCGGTCGTAATCGAACTGCAACTAACATTCCTCCTACCAATCCTTTCATCCATCAAGTTCCTAATCCTTGCAACATCCTCCCACCTACCAGCATCCACATAGATCCCAGTCATGACATGGTATACCCCGCTGTCGTCAGGGTTCAGCTCCAGCAAATGTCTAGCAGCAACCTCCGCTGCCTCCACATTCCCATGAATCCTACAGCCAGCCAGTATACCTCCCCAGACGTAAGTATCCCCTTTCATTGGCATCTTGTTGACCATCTCCATTGCTTCCTCGATAAGCCCAGCTCGACCAAGCAGGTCAGCCATGCACCCATAATGTTTCAGCCTTGGAGGCACACCGTATTTGTCATCCATCTCATAAAAGATCCTCTTTGCCATGTCCACGAGACCAGCATGGCTACAACCAATCAACACTCCCAAGAACGTGATCCCATCTGGCCGAACCCTGTCAGCTAGCATCTTCTCAAAGTACCCTAATGCCACCGCGCCATTGCCATGCATTGCCAGCCCAATGATGAGCGCATTCCAGGTAGGCGCGCTCTTCTTAGGACATGCCTCGAACACCTCCCTGGCGATCTCAACACACCCACACTTGGCATATAGATCAACAAGCCCTGTGAACAAGAACACATTTGGCCAGGGCCTGCTCTGCCTTATGTACTCATGCACCTCGCGCCCTTTATCTAGCGCCCCTAGTTTTGCGCAGCACGACAACACCGCGACCAACGCAACATCATCCGGACTGAGCCCCTCGCCCCTCATCCTGTCATACAGCCCCAGTGCCTCTTCACACCACCCAGCCCTGGCGCATGCGGCGATTAGCGTGCCCCACGACACGGCATCCCGCTGCGGCATACCCTCGAACACCTCCCGTGCGAGCCCGACGCGCCCGGCCTGGACATAGCCGTCCATGAGGGCGTTGTAGGAGACGACGTCCGGGGCTAGCATTCCGTCAAACACTCTGCGCGCGGAGCCCGGCAGCGCGTTCTTGGCGTAAAGGGAGACGAGGGCGTTGGCGACGTACGGGAACGGAACGAGGCCGCGGACGACGGCGACCCCGTGGAGGGAGAACGCGAGCGGGAGGCTGCGGCGGGCGGCGGTGACGGCGAGCGGGAGGGAGCGGGGAGTGGGTGGCGCGCAGTGCCGGAGGGAGGAGCGGAAGAGGAGGAGGAGATGATGGCCGGCGCGGTTGCAGCAGAGGCGGGAGTAGGCGAGGAGGAAGAGGCTGTAGGGCTGGGGGTCGGGGAGGGAGAGGTGGCCGGCGACGGCGGCGAGCGCGTGCAGGGTGAGAAGGCGGCGGAGCGGGATACGGGAGCCGCGGTGCTGGAGGAGGAGGTCTCGGAGGGAGTGGTAGGGCGGTGGAAGGGGGTGCGGCGGCGCGCGAATTGGTGGCTCCATTTCTGTTTTTCAATGGAGCAAAGCATGGTGGCGGTTGGGATGGCTACGTCTGGAGCTGGTCAAATTAAACGGTACCACCCAATTCAATTGGGCCGGGCCCGCGCTATTCACCACGTCAAGCCTGGCCGGGCCGGTTTGGTGGACAACCGAATTTATGCCACCACCTCGGCCCGTTGAGCAGACTATTGGTTCGCATGGTAGCGGTCGGCCCGGTTGGCTCGCTACTGTACCATATTTATTTACTTTTAATACGTTTGTAGTAGAGCTAATGTTGAGATCAATTTAAAATAAGAGTCTGCATTGAATTGCATTTATTAAGTTCTTTTGGTTGCTTCAATATTGTTTTATTGGTCTTCAAAATTGTTAAAGGTAAGAGAGGTAACTAATGGTCGTGATGGGGTTCCACTTGAGACGGGACTAATACTTAGCTTATGAGGAAATAATTGTTAGGATATGCGCCGATGCAAGATCACAAACTATAACAGGAGACACGATGTTTGGTAACGCAGTTCAGCTTTCGTATACATCCGCGGGGCTCTGACTATGGGCTCTCCTCCCCAATCCATAATACCGCAGCATACCGGCTGACCAAGTCACGACTACATGCCGGTCGCTGACCTCATCTTGCCTATGCTACTATTATAAAGCTGTTGTCATGATTACACCAGGGCTGCTTCCCTTTATATAGTGGAGGACTGGCTAGAGTCCGACTCTAACTCTAAACCAACCCTGCCTATTACAACATAAAGTCCATGTAACCTACTTGTATACATATTCGACACAATACTTAACAAACCCCAACTTGAAGAATATGATATTCTTCACCCTGAAGTCATTCCAGCGTCTTGCGCGAAACCGTGCACCCGAAAACTCTGGTTGCTTCCTTGTTTTGCAGCATACAGCGAGCTGCCCAACGAGTCCTCGTTGAACTCACCGCCTTTTAAAACAGATGATGCCAACCCTGCAAAAACTAGATTATTAGCTCCACTTGCAACAATAACCCCTTCTAATAGGAGAACCTCAGCATTGTCGCCTCCAAAGTCACATGATCCTATTGCCACATTAGCGTCTGCTCCCTTTGGTGGACCTGTATAGTTCTTCTTCATGTACCCCCACTCATTGCATCTGAAGCACCGCACAGTCCTGTTATTTTTCTTGTTCTTCTTTCGGTCCCATTACCGTCATGATCACCTGAGACTAGTAAAGCAACAGAACGATGCTCTTCCGTTGCATTGTTATTATTTCTTAATTGATGAGACATAAGCGCTGCAGTAATATCCTCAGTCTTGATGCTGTCTTTGTCATACGTCAACGTTGTGACCAAATGCTCAAAGGACGGAGGCAACGAACAAAAAAGAATAATTGCCTTGTCTTTATCAGTGATTGTCATATTCCCAGTTTTGATGCTATCTTTGCCACACGTCAACGTTGTGACCAAATGCTCAAAGGACGGAGGCAACGAACAAAAAAGAATAATTGCCTTGTCTTCGTTAGTGATTGTCACCTCAAGATTGAAAGGAATATTCCCTAGATCAATCATAGTGATGATTGTACCACATCTTTGTTCATGTACTTATAACATTGTTTATCAATTTTCTGAATAAATGTCATAACTTTGTACATTGGATACGACTTGATTGTGAAACACATTGTTAAGTGACATTATTCTAAACGGGTCCTTGATCTATATCATTACGATGAGCGGTTATGATTTGGTCATCATACGTATTGGTTGATGGTAATGTTTCACATACCATAGATATGAAGATATCACACCAATAGAATGGACACATGTTGGATAATATAGGTAGTCGGACAGATCCACTCCGAGACGTTGTGAGATTGCTATCTCTTATAGTGCCATCAGCATATAGTCTCGAGTGGTACGCCTATATAGTCCTTAAACCTAAGATTGTCATGGATGCTCAGCATGTTGACTCGTATGTTTTAGTGTCATCAAACGCTACACCGTAACATGGTAGTTATAAAAATGACTACTGGGTATGCCACGAAACATAGTTAGGTGTGTGATGATCAAGATGGAATTTGTTCATTCTCGATAACAGAAGAGATACCTCGCGGGAGTAGGCGAGGAGGAAGAGGGTGTAGGGCTGGGGGTCGGGGAGGGAGAGGTGGCCGGCGACGGCGGCGAGCGCGTGCAGGGTGAGAAGGCGGCGGAGCGGGATACGGGAGCCGCGGTGCTGGAGGAGGAGGTCTCGGAGGGAGTGGTAGGGCGGTGGAAGGGGGTGCGGCGGCGCGCGAATTGGTGGCTCCATTTCTGTTTTTCAATGGAGCAAAGCATGGTGGCGGTTGGGATGGCTACGTCTGGAGCTGGTCAAATTAAACGGTACCACCCAATTCAATTGGGCCGGGCCCGCGCTATTCACCACGTCAAGCCTGGCCGGGCCGGTTTGGTGGACAACCGAATTTATGCCACCACCTCGGCCCGTTGAGCAGACTATTGGTTCGCATGGTAGCGGTCGGCCCGGTTGGCTCGCTACTGTACCATATTTATTTACTTTTAATACGTTTGTAGTAGAGGTAATGTTGAGATCAATTTAAAATAAGAGTCTGCGTTGAATTGCATTTATTAAGTTCTTTTGGTTGCTTCAATATTGTTTTATTGGTCTTCGAAATTGTTAAAGGTAAGAGAGGTAACTAATGGTCATGATGGGTTCCACTTGAGACGGGGCTAATACTTAGCTTATGAAGAAATAATTGTTAGGATATGCGCCGATGCAGGATCACAAACGATAACAGGAGACACGATGTTTGGTAACGCAGTTCAGCTTTCGTATACATCTGCGGGGCTCTGACTATGGGCGCTCCTCCCCAATCCATAATACCGCAGCATACTGGTTGACCAGGTCACGACCACATGCCGGTCGTTGACCTCATCTTGTCTATGCTACTATTATAAAGTCGTTGTCATGATTACATCAGGGCTGCTTCCCTTTATATAGTGGAGGACTGGTTAGAGTCCGACTCTAACTCTAAACCAACCCTGCCTATTACAACATAGAGTCCATGCAACCTACTTGTATACATATTCCACATAATACTTAACAAACTCCAACTTGAAGAATATGATCTTCTTCACCCTGAAGTCATTCCAACGTCTTGCGCGAAACCGTGCACCCGAAAACTCTGGTTGCTTCCTTGTTTTGCAGCATACAGCGAGCTGCCCAACGAGTCCTCGTTGAACTCACCGCCTTTTAAAACAGATGATGCCAACCCTGCAAAAACTAGATTATTAGCTCCACTTGCAACAATAACCCCTTCTAATAGGAGAACCTCAGCATTGTCGCCTCCAAAGTCACATGATCCTATTGCCACATTAGCATTTGCTCCCCACTCATTGCATCTGAAGCACCGCACAATCCTGTTATTTTTCTTGTTCTTCTTTCCGATCCCATTACCGTCATGATCACCTGAGACTAGCAAAGCAACAGAACGAGGTTCTTCCGTTGCATTGTTATTATTTCTTAATGATGAGACATAAGCTCTACAGTAATATCCTCAGTCTTGATGCTGCTTTGTCATACGTCAACGTTGTGACCAAATGCTCAAAAGACGGAGGCAACGAACAAAAAATAATAATTGCCTTGTCTTTATCAGCGATTGTCATATCCCCAGTCTTGATGTTATCTTTGCCATATGTCAACGTTGTGATCAAATGCTCAAAGGACGGAGGCAACGAACAAAAAAGAATAATTGTCTTGTCTTCATCAGCGATTGTCACCTCAAGATTGAAAGGGATATGCCCTAGATCAATCATAGTGATGATTGTACCACGTCTTTGTTCATGTACTTATTATAACATTGTTTATCGATTCCCTAAATAAATGTCATAACTTTGTACATTGGATACGACTTGATTATGAAACACATTGTTAAGTGACATTATTCTAAACGGGTCATTGATCCATATCATTACGATGAGCGGTTATGATTTGATCATCATACGTATTGGTTGATGGTAATCTTTCACATACCATAGATATGGAGATATCACACCAATAGAATGTACACATGTTGGAGAATATAAGTAGTCGGACAGACCCACTCCGAGACGTTGTGAGATTGTTATCTCTTATAGTGCCATCAGCGTATAGTCTCGAGTAGTACGTCTATATGGTCCTTAAACCTAAGATTGTCATGGATGCTCAGCATGTTGACTTGTATGTTTTAGTGTCATCAAATGCTACACCGTAACATGGTAGTTATCAAAATGACTACTGGATATGCCACGAAACATAGCCAGGTGTGTGATGATCAAGATGGAATTTGCCTCTTCTTGATAACAGGAGAGATACCTCTGGCCTCTCGTGTGGATGGATAGGAAAAGCGCACGGACGTGCTAATATGACTAAGGAGTTAATCATGATTTGTATTCATTACACTGTCGAATAAAGTGGTCGAGATATTAACAAAGGTGGCGCGCATCTCGCCTTGAGCTTGACTGGTATGGTGTGGCAAAGGGATCGGTATGTGAGTGTATCAAGGTTCAACCGAATATTGATTCTATGCATTCGGGGGTCAATACGTACTGCTAGGTGCCGCTATTGATCGGTGGTTTGGAAACGGATTTTCAGATCCACGGCCGACTTGCACTGAACGTAACGGGTCATACACTTAACGAGTTGGAATTGTTTAACGGGTTTATGCGTGGATATGATCCGTGTAGTAGATGGAACCCTAGCGAACCGAAGGCCCCTAGCGCGTCTATATAAGGGAAGGCACGAGGGCGGCGTATGATATGAGTTGAGCCTTCACCACGACTAGCCATCACGCGCCCCTGCTGCTCCCCAGAAACCCTATCCGCAAGGGCGAGGTGCTAGCACACCCCGTGTGGTGTTTCTGCTCGGTACGTGTGGATACCAGTAGAGGCGTTGCTGTACGCGGACACGCTGTTCGGTTGGAGCACCCGGCGAGCACCTGGTGGTGATTGGGACATGTACGTCTACTTCCTCTACGCGCGCATCTTCTTCCGCTGCATCGGCTCGCCAAGGTAATTTCCTGGCCAACTTGTCCCAAATTTCTTTTGTTGATGACAACTCCATTAAATGATACATGACTTGATCTGAAAGACAAAGACGTATGGTTGCCGCTGCCTGCAACCGCATCACCTCCCAATCACCGACCTCCAGCTTCTTCGGTTTATTCGCCTTGGGAGTCACCACAATCCCCTACTGCACTAGGAGATCCCGGACCCTCTCCTGTCATAAACTGAAGTTTTCCGTACCATCAAACCCTACCAAGCCGAATTAAATACGTACCCGTCGGCTTCATCGTGCCGACCTACGATTCTTTCAACGCCAATTGCTTGTCGATAGATGTATTGCCACCTGACCTGTTCGCCATCTTGAACAGATCGCCAACAGCACTCCAAGAATGCCTCTCTCCTTTAGAATCTCACGCCTTAAAAAACTACTTCAAAATCTGGGCTCAAAATAATCGTTAATTGCTTTGAATTGTTTGGGTTTGGCTTCTCCTTAGACCCCCTTTTATAGTGGTGAGAGAACCCCTTACAGGTTAATTCTAGTCTTTTTATACTTCTATTCCATCTCAAATCCGGGCTCCACCTCCACCTCCTGAAATTTTCTTCCATTATTTTCGGCTCGGCACTATACATCGCGCACACTAGGGTCCAGCCCGACCCCGTTTCGGTCCGCACCATAGCCACCACGCGCATGCGGCCTCTGCCTATCGTGCCTTGGCCAGCCTGCGGCCCGCGTGCGAGCAACGCCCAGCACGAGCGCGCCACACATCCACACGGCCCACAGATGTAGGTGAAACTGCGAAATCTGAACTGCGTTAACAAACATCGTGTCTCCTGTTGTCGTTCGTGATCTTGCATCGGCGCATACCCTAACAATAATTGTTACTGAGATTGTCTATTTTGTGAAATTATGTTTATTTGCATTGCTTACAGTGACATGAATTTAGAGAAAACAGGGAAAGTGTTGTCAAAATTTGTAATTTTTAAAGAGAAGGTAGCACTCTAGGTTTAGAAGAGCTGGGGTGTTATGCTTTGCATGATTCTATAGGAGTTGCATTGAAGTCTAACTTGGTCTCCTAAACTTCAAAATTACTTTATCATTCCTATAAATTGTTTTGAGTTGGCACCATGACCCTAAACCTATTAGGTCATCTGTTAGGTACTGACGTGTTTAGCCATGAGTGCATGAGAATGATTTTGCATCCACTGGTTGTGCTGCTTCGCCGCTGAGAGGAGAGATAAGAGAGGACCGTAATTTCTAAAATACTAATTTTGCCTCTGATGTGGTGTCTTGAGGGATCTAGTACCTTGTGCTACCTGTTCAACAAATGTAAGATCCTAGTAAAACTCTTTCTTCCCGCTTAATGCATTGGTAAAGCTCATGCTTCTTTGGCTGAAAAAAAAAAGCACAAATGCATATGTCCAGCTCAATTGCGCCACCAGGAAACACATCCGGCAGAACCTGGATAAGGGGTATGCTCAAAGTGTGGGACTCCAAGACGCTCTTGAATTTATTTCTTAAAGCTGAGTCATTTATATTATTTTTAAAGATTTTTAGAGGTGATTTTCATACTAATAAAAACTATAAATTATAAATCCTATTTTTCTTTATAATCAAAGTTAAACCACTTCCAACATGCTCCTTGCACGGATTCAAGACCATCCTTTCCGAGTAAGCAACAAATAGATAGTGCAAAACGATGAGCTGAGCTGCACCTGCAACTGCAAGTTGAAGCTGACGCGGCCGCCCGATCCTACAAGGAGAGAGCTGTGAGCAGCCAGTAGGCGCCTCTGCTTTGCGTTCAGATAAGGGTAGGCCAGATGTTAGTTCGGCAACAAAAGGCAGCTTCAGGTCATGTTTGAAAACAACGCTGAATCTTGCAGCGATTCTCCCTCCTCACGCACGCAAAAGGATGAAACGACGCCTCCTCTCTCCCCTCCAGGATCTCAGCGCGCATCCGCATCCGGATCGATGGCGATCGACGGAGACAGTGGCCGCGCTGGAACGAAGGCTGGTTGACACCAACGCAGCGCTGGATCAGTAATGATGGCGAGTGCGCCCCTTTCTGTCTTTAACCGATTCCGAGTTAGACAGAAAGCATATCGATCGATGGATGATTGGATGGGTATATAGTTTTTCTGGTTGATGAGGCTGTGCATTTTCCCAAAGCTATTTCAGTCTGTGTCTTTAAGCACTCGGTGCCACTCTTTACTGGAAAAGCTTGAGCATGGGATCGAATCCAAGTAGGTTAAAGTTAAGTGGGAGCAGATACGGCAGAACCCACCGCTCAGGGCCAAAGAAAGAATCCTCCATTAGCAGATTAATAATGTAACAGCAGCATAGCATTTCCCATCACTGACAATATCCAATTTCAGCTTGGCTTCACAAAGTAACCAGTCAGCTCAGCTGGTAGTGGTAACCTGCAGCTCTATATAAGCAGAGGCTAAGCAAGTCAGTTCTGGAGCAGTACCGTAGTAGCTGGTGCCCAAGAACGAGATGCGGAGGCAGAGAGCAGAGCAGTACCACTCGGGGTTGCAGAGGCTCTGCCCCTGAGCAGCAGCAGTTCCAGACTCCAGAGCTGCATCCAGCGATGCATGCAGGAGGAGACGAAGATCAGTGACGATGATGAAGAAGAAAGAAGGCAAGTCTAGCGATCGGCAAGGGAAGGCTACGCCTTTCTTCCAGGTCTCCCTCTCTCCATCTAAAACGCCTCCTCCCCCTGGAGAGGCTGGTCTAGGAGGAGGAGGGCGCTAAATCCTCGCATCACCCCGGTTTCAGTTTGCAACAATAATTCAGTCATCTGCAGCCAGTGTGTGTGTGTGTGTGTGTGTCTTCTATGTGTTTGTGTGTGTGCCGGTTTACTACCTGTGATGTGAGCTGGATTTGTTCATGTTGGGTGTGTGTGGACTGTGGACTTATATGTGTCTTGTGTGCATGAGTGAGTGCAGTGATGATCTGCGAACGGTTGTATGCCTATCTGTTCGAAGGTATATAATCGAACACGGGAGGCACGGGAAATAATTCGCATTGCCCTTTTTACTCTCGAATTGGCTTGTTTTGATAGGCACGGAGTAGGATCAGTAAGCCTTGTAGAAAGATTGCACGAATTATTTTGAACCGACGCGAATTCTCTGCTGCTACGAGCTAAAAAGCAGAAAGCCTGCTCCGCACAACACATCTGGGGACGCACGGCTAAGTTCAAAAATGTCTCCTCAAAACTCAAACTAAAGTATTCTTTCCTTTCGTGTTGACCGTGGGACCAAAACGGGATATTTCAAACCAGTTGCTACAATACTATATAGTAAAACGGACACCATAAATCGAATGTCCCATAATGTTAGCAATCCGCACAGCAATAATGAAGTAAATCGATAAACATAAACAGGCCGAGATGCATGATTTAACGTGAAAAATCCCTCCAATGCGAAGAGGAGAAAAACCACGGGCGACGGCGAATGAAACTTCACTATATCGAAAAGAGTTTACAAAACACCGAAGACAATATCCATCAATCTCTCTCCCCCCTCCCCATAACCCCAGGCGTCCTTGGTTGGCGGGGGCGAACATGCTTGATGGGCCAACTTCAGACTACGCTCCGCTCTGTCCCAAGCCTACCATCGATGGGTCTCCGCTTCGCTCCGTCGGAAGTTGTCCTCCTATGATTGAATTTGGATCATAAATCAAAACATACAAATCAATTCATTAGACGGTTAACATCAGTGCGATGTTAGGATTGAACCTTAGAAAAATAACTGTGTTATCTTGTGAAATATATTGAATTTTAACAAATATATAGAGGAAACATGCACGGTTTCTAATGAACCATGAAAAAGAATAGTTAAAACTTGAAAAAGTTATTGATAAATCTTTTTTTAAAAAAGTCCATATTATACCCTGAACTATAGGTTTTTGTCTCCTTAACCCCCTAGACTATAAAACAATGTATTCTAATCCGCAATACCATTAAAAAAAGGTGCAAATAACCGCCCGATGGTGGTTTGACACTACAGGAGGCGGCAACAGTATCGACGGCAAAAGCCGTCGATATAAATCAGCTAACCGTCGGGTTTACCTAGTCTCGACGGCTAGCCGTCGACACAAGGCCGTCGAGTAAAGGTCGTCGAGAGAAACACCTAGTCTCGACGGCTGAGCTGTCGACACAACAAGTATCGACGGCCCTATTTCATGCCGTCGATAAAGACCCCCAGACGCCGTTTCCGGTATGATTGGTTCAGTCTCGACGGCCGATAACTAGCCGTCGACACTGTCTCCTGTGGGTCCCATCGAGCTCTACCGTCGGGTGACGTGGGCAAAAGGATTGTATCGACGGCCAATACGAAGCCGTCGACACAGACTCATGTGGGTCCCACCTTGTAGCTAGCACGGGTGACGTGGACGGGCAGGACAGTATCGACGGCATATCCCTGGCCGTCGAAACAGCTTGTGCTTGCAAGGTTATATCGACGGCCCAGTACTGGCCGTCGAGACAGTTCCGGAGCAAAAAAAAAATTGTTTTGCATATTGTAAAAATATTCACAATTTTCTGCGGCTGCCGCGGCTGCACCCAGCATCAGCAACAACAGCACCTGCAAATCCAAAATACCCTGCAATTCATATATATACCCATCGTCGCATATATGCGACCACAATTCATCCAAATCACATATATAACACATCTCCACAAAACTAAACAAAACCACATCGCCACAAACACATATAGCACATAGAAATAAAATTCGTCGACACAATCACATCGAAGTCCAAGTTCATCACCAAAAGCTATCAAATGAGAGATGCAACACGAAGTTTCCAACTAATAGTAACAAAGTCAAAAGTAAAGCTACTGATCAGGGTTGGTTGGCCGAGGATCGTTCTCCGGCGGGTTCTCTGGAGGATTACGTGGCTGGGTGAACATCGGCGGCGCGCTCGCGAAGAGGTCGGTGACTCAGTTGGGATTTTCCTGGCTCAACGATGTCTCTCCTCCCTCCTGGCCATGAATTTCACCTTGAGCC
>SPJY01024546.1:1180296-1272421 GCA_005191435.1 Raddia distichophylla | reverse complement strand
CAATGGAAAATGACTATCGAAACAATGAACTTGGCACACTGAAACAATGAACTCGACCTACTGAAACAATGAGGAATGACTACTGAAACAATGGAAAATGACTATCGAAACAATGAGAAAATGACTATCGAAACAATGAGAAAATAACTATCAAAACAATGTAAAATGACTATCGAAACAATGAACTTGGCACACTGAAACAATGAACTTAACCTATTGAAACAATGAGAAATGCCTACTGAAACAATGGAAAATGACTATCGAAACAATGGAAAATAACCATCGAAACAATGAATTTGGCACTAAACAATGAACTCGACCTAATGAAACAATGAAAATTGCCTACCGAAACAATGAGAAATGTCTAATGAAACAAATGCCAACTGAAACAATGAGAAATGCCTAGTGAAACAATCATCCTTGCGTGATGGAACAATTCTTGTAGCCTAGTGCATCTGTCAAAATCTTACTAGAACAACGCCGCCGCAACTGCCCTTTCCTTTTGAAACAATCCCCAAACCTTACTAGAACACTGAACAAAAGGGCGCTGCAACAACTACCCACGCCTTTTGAAACAATTTCAAAAACAAACACCAACAAAATGCAAAAAATTCTTACCAGAAACAAAAAGGGAACCACATCAATCCCCCTGCTACTGTACATCTTCCTCATGAGCCACCATTTGTACACTTTTCTCCATAAACCATCACTTTCATGATAGATCTGAGAGAGAAGAGAAGAGAAGAGGTATAGAGATTGGAGAGGGAGGGAGGGAGAGAGAGAGAGATGAGGAGGAGAAGGAGGAGCTCCATCATCAAATCCTCCACAGCGAGAGAGAGAGAGGAGCTCCAACATGAGCTCCTCCATTTCTGCATAGAGAGAGAGAGAGTGTGAGAGAGAGAGATAGAGGGAGGGATAGAAAGAGAGAGGAACATGAGGAGGAAGAGGAGGAGGCGGCGGCGAGGGGCAGCCGGCGAGCTAGCTTTAGCGCGCGGAGAGAGAGAGAGAGAGAGAGAGAGAGGGGATAAGAAGTTGTATGTGTGGCTGAGAATAGCTGTGAGTGAGTGATGAAGAGAATGAGAAAGAGAGGGAAGAAGAAGCCCACGCTGCGTTGGGCCGTCGGGCCGTGCGGGCGTCCGACGCGGGTCGACGTCCGCATAGAAGCATTTCGGAAAAGTTATTGATAAATCTTTTAAAAAATAAAAAAGTCTATATTATACCCTGAACTATAGGCCTTCATCTACTTAACCCCCTAGACTATAAAACAATGTATTCTAACCCGCAAAACAATTAAAAAGGTGCAAATAACCTCCCGATGGTGGTTTGAGGGTGGCTTCACCCACGTGGCGGGTGAGGTGGCGGTCAACTAAATAAACATATAAAAAATAAATGGAAAAAGGTAATACCGAGAGAGAGAAAGAAGAGGGGGAGAGAGACAAGGGAAGGAGAGGGAGAGGTGGCGGCGTAGGGAGGAGATGGTGAGGAGGAGCCGGGAGAAGGCGGCATAGGAAGGAGGCGGCGCAGGGATGGCGCCGCGTAGAGTGGAGGCGGCACGGGGAGGGACGGGGGCAGCGTGGGGAGGAGCAAGGAGGATAGGAAGGGGAGGAGGAGGGAGGAGGCGGCGCGTGGGTGGCGTGGCGTGGCGTGGACGCGGCGCGTGGAGGCCGTGGCGTTGGGTGGCACGAGGAGAGAAGGGGAAGGAGAGGATCGGAGGCAGCGGGAGTAGGGGAGGCCGACGGCGAGGGAGGAGGCGGCGGGAGTAGGGGAGGCAGACGTCGAGGGAGGAGGCGACGGGAGTAGGGGAGGCCAACATCTTTTTTGAATAGTACATGTCTCTCAGCATCTTATGGTTTTCGGGAAGGACATCAGAAATCAGGTTGAATAATTCATTAAAGCAGCTCTGTGAGAGGCCATATTTTGATTTAATAGCCATAAGGCGTGTCAGGAATGAAAGGACAGAAACTTTAGTAAGCTCATGCAAGGGCTTATCAGAAGCATCTAGGAGCCTATAGAATTCCTCAATTCTAGGGTTTGGTTGATCCTCTCGATCTTCCGGCGCATTATCAAATTCCCGACCCAAGTCCTCAACCATCTCATCCAACCTATCAATCGCTGGCGGCGGGGGAGGTTGGAGGAGGCGGGGGCCGCAGTGGAGGTGGCGGGGGAGGCCGGTAGTGGCGGGGTAAAGAGAGAGAAGAGAGATTAGAGAAGCAAGAGAGAGAGGGAGAGAGAGAGGGAAAGGGACTGTGGCTTACACGTGGGCCCCATGCCAAGTCATGCTCCATGGCCAGCTTGCATGCCACCGTGGCGAAACCACCTTCATGGGGTATATGCACCTTTTTAGTGGTTTTGCGGGGTAGAATATCTGATTTTATAGTTTAAAGGGTTAAGTAGACGAATGCCCATAGTTCATAGTGTAATATAGACTTTTTCTTAAAAAAAGACCGATGAATCTTGGGAGTGCAGCGAAACTTGGTTAACTACTAATGAAGTCTGAGAATGAGAAAAGTACATGTGAGACTCGCAAAATGTACTAATGAAGCTTCATGATCGTAAGGTTCGTCAAAACAACACAAAAGTTCAGCAGGAAAACCCAAAACAAAGATGCACAGGTATATTGTTTAGATTTTCACTAAAAAACGAGGATGAATCTCCTGATGAAAAATTAAAAAGCTTATAAGGTTCTCAAAGCTTGGCATGTACATATTTGAGATTTCATATTTAATCAGTGATAAACCTCCTTTCCTTCTTCTTCTTTAACTTCTGCGAGCATGGAGCTGAATCCTATTGGCAAAAACTCATCAATCTGACAACCCATGCTTATGAGAGAGAGAGAGTAGGAGAAAGAACACCAGAAATATGATGAGAGAGCACGTACGGGGCAGCGGATCCGGCGGCGTCTCCGGCGAGCAACACAGCTCCACGCGAACTGCGCAAGGCTACGTCCTCACAGCTTCCTGCGAGCTCGGCCGTGAGCAACAGAGAAAGGATTGAGGCTGGCCATGGGCGTGCATGGACCTGAAGCAAAGTGGCTGGCCGCGTCCGCTAAGCGTGGGCCTGCTCGTGTTATGGCCCACAACAGCGTCCGACATATCGGATGTCCACGCCGAAGCATTTAAGATATAGTAACAGCGATAGTAAGTTAGTAATACTAGCATAATATTTTGCCAGATATTATCTCTTTTTTTTAATTGACGTATTTGACTTTTGAACATGTGTTTCACCATTTGTCTTATAAAAAAATTTAGTATAGATATGGAAAAATTTAATTCATGTTTAAAGTACCTTTAATGATAAAACATATTAAAACAAAACGAATGATATATAATTTTTTTAAATAAGACGAATAGTCAAAAACGTGTGCAAAAGTTAGAAACGTCAAATAGAAAATCTATGGGAGTACTTGATTTGATCCCACATATATGCATGTGTTGATCGAATGGCCTCGAAAATTGTAAAGGTGTTGTTTTGCATGAACCAATCGGTTTTGGATATTTTCATCGGTGCCACTGCCATCACAAAGTAGTCAATTTTTCGGTTTTTCCATTATAAAACGTATGGTGTTATTGCCGCCATTCTTTTTTGCCATTCTCGGGGGGGTTTTGAAACATTTACGACATATACCAAATCAAAATACGAGCAAAAATACAACTTGACATGTGGGCCCCGCACGTCATACACTCAACCCCTTCTTCCTTCTTCGTCCTTCCTCCTCCCCTCTCTTCTCACTCATCTAGGTCCGACGACCTGCGAGCTCACTCGCAGAGGGTGGCGGCGGCGAGCTCGTGGACAGCGTCGGCGGCGGCGAAGGGCGACGGCGGTGGCAAGCTAGCAGACGACGACAGCAGCAAGTTCGTGGAGGCGGCGGCGAGGAGCCGCGCGGCGGTGAAAGGCGACGAAGCACGGCGGCGAAGGGTGGCGGTGAAAGTTGTGGAGGTGGCGCGGCGATGGACGACAGAGAGGAGCCGCGCGGCGGTGAGCTCGTGGAGGCGGCACGGCGATGGACGGCGGCGAGGAAGAAGAAGGCGGAGGAGGAAGAGGACAAGAGGATGACACTTGAGGCCCACATGTGAGAAGCGTATTTTGGTTGTATTTTAGTTTTGTATACGTCGTAAATCCTCCGAAAAGTTTCACAATGATATCTGTGATAGATAGTTGCAAACTAATAAAATTTTAAACAATATGTGTTTTGTAATAACAAATTCAAAGAAAATGAACTTTGTAATGGCATGTATTAAAAAAAAATCCGTGGATTTTACTCATCCAATCATTGGCACTTATGGTTAGTGATACGTGGAGTAGTTTATAACAAATTAAACATTAAATTTGCGACAGAGACCGCACATCATCCTTGTCTGGGATTAATTTTTTATGATTGGTTTTGGAAACGACTAGGGAGAAAAATAAAGAAAACCCCATAATACCTGGTCAAACATAGTCGCTAGGAAAGGAAGGAGATATTGGACTCGAAAGTTGACACCAAGCATGTCTGTGTACGGGCTCTCACCCAACACCAGCATGCATGTTGACTCGGATGGAACAGCTTAGTGCCTCGGTACGTGATGATGTATTGATAAATACGTCGACGTCTCAGCAGTCAGCAGTATGAAAGAGTGGAAGACAAGTTAGCTCTGTAGCGCGCGTACACTTGGATACTAACGTCCCTGTATTTTTGTTGATGGCTAGGATTCACTGCAAATGATCTTTCAAAAAGATTTACTGCAAATCATAGTCCTTTGGATTGCGCCCACGGTCAAATTGATGGCTAAGATATATTCACTGCAAACAGTCAATAAGCAGAAAGCAATATTTGGTTGATTTTCTTGGGTAGTTCAGCCCTAGATCAGTTCAAAGCCACTAAACAAATCGGAGCCATTGTTACTCATAATAGAAAAACATAAAATAGCTTTCTACTGTACAACAACACAATACAATGATCTCTACTATGTATCTAAGATCAGAGAATCCCAGTTTGAATAAAACAAGTGCATAAGCGCATTGCGTCCATGGTCCAAAAGCCGGCTCATTTTTGTGTTTCGTTTAGGGTGAATGCCAGTTAAACGTTTAACCAACTTTGTTTGGGGTTAAGGACTTAAGAGTTGGTCAGAGGTTTAACACAGCAGGCCCTTAACCTTAACTCGTTCGAGCTTTTGACAGACCTGCCAACCTTAAGTGAACCCATAAAAATATGCGATATTATGCCTCACTACCCATTAACCAACCTAGCAGTTAAGTGAGTTAATTGTAACATAAAACATCAAGTAAAGCTAACCTAGCCGTATTAACATTAACTAACTGTGAGCCTAAAGTCGAGCTTGCTTACCTTGAGCATATCATGGCACGCTGATGGATAGTGTTGACGCCAAGCATGTTTTCCATGTTCTAGATATTAGTACGTACTATCCCCACGACGGCACGTATCCATCAGACCCCATCACCCTCGCTGTCAGATGGCAATTTAAAAATTGGAGCCAAAACGAAGCTTGGAAAACTTTTTAGAATAGGGTATTATTACCCTAACCTCTGCACGAGACAAGAGTACAGACAGTGCATATGGCTGACGAAGCTTGGAAAATGCATGGAGAGAGCTTTTACCACAGGTGCATGTGCATGTTTCCACTTGTATGGCCCCAACCGGCCGTAATCGAAGATCTGCGTGTCCACTTCTCCTCTCTCGTATCATTTTACAGACAATTTCACCATGTTTACGAGGCTCTCGAAAGAGGTCCTCCCACCACTGTGCTCAGGTGCTCCACAACCTGTGGCCCCTAACCGCCCCTCGTGATTCAGGGTTGCTCAACGCACGTCACGCAGCTAGAGGCTTTTACCACAGGTGCATGTGCATGTTTCCACTTGTATGGCCCCAACCGGCCGTAATCGAAGATCTACGTGTCCACTTCTCCTCTCTCATATCATTTTACAGACAATTTTACCATGTTTATGAAGCTCTCGAAACAGGTCCTGTCCCCATGTCCCCACCTCCTTCCACCCAGACTACGGTACACACCACTGTGCTCAGGTGCTCCACAATCTCTGGCCCCTAACCGCCCCTCGTGAGTCGGGGTTGCTCAACGCACGTCACGCCGCTAGAGGAGGGAGGACGATCAATGGTTGACATAGTGTCACTGTCGTCGAAATTGAGGGGGGCAAGGAATACGTCGCCAAGCAAGGAGGGGAGAGGAAAGATAAGAGATATAAGAGGGATTTAATAAAAAAAGGTCAAGTACCAAACAAAGTCAGATGTTTCCTTGGAAACATAACCAATAAACTATTGAAAGAAAACTCAAATATCATTGAAACATTTGTCTTTAACTTATCAAACGATCTGCTTTAAATCTAGTCATCTTCTTCTCTAAATCCTGATCTATGTACTTGCTCATGCTCACAAGATCCTGACCGCTCGAACTCACTAGATGAGGCTTACAAATGAGGAATAGAGCGACAGAGAGGAAGAGAGATGGAGATCGATCTATGAGAGACAGGGCACGAGAAAGTGATAGCAGTGCGCCTTAGTGAGTGGTGGGACTGATGGACAAAGGAGGGGGCCGGTGAGCGCCATCAACTCGTTGACTGACGCTGGTGTGCGGCTGTCTAAGAGGAAATTGTCTCCCTTCCCTATACCTTTATTTGCTTGCTTTGCTTTTGGAATGAAATAAATAAGGGAGAGAAATATGGGGGATGAAAGAGAGATTGGTAATTGAGGAGAGGATAACAAGTAGTTAGGGGTATAAGAGAGGGAGTAGGGTGGCACATAGAATTTGATGTATAGTTTTAAAAACTAGATCCGACCGTTGGCTAAACCGAAACAAACAAAGTTAGAGGTCTAGCTGGTTCGGGCAGCTCCTGTGACCATCCATGTAACTGGACAAAAAATCTTGAAAATTGCCCCCCCTTCCATCTATTCTTTCAACCTATGGAGTTTTAGCAGTGAACCGAGCTGGGAGGGGGATGGTGAAACTAGCACCGATGATGGGGGAAGGATAGCGCATGGTATCAAGGCAGAGTTGAGAACAACAATGTAACATTAAAGAGGGTTGAGGATGGCAATGCCAGTCGGTAGGTGTTGTGGGAGGGTGGAAAATGAAGTCCAATGTCTAGGGGGACCAAGAAGGGTGGCATGATATTCGATGTTGGGAAAGGGGCCTGGGGGTGCGTGCCAGGAAGAATGAGGCCGACGACGAGGAGGCAGCCTTCTCCTCGTCGAGGAGAGAGTGAACGGCGGCGACGATTTGGTCGGCAGCGGCGTCCGTGAGCTGAGCAGCGGTCAGCGGGGTAGAGGGGGTCAACGCCGATGGGTCGGCGGCTGTGGATGATGACATTAGGATTGACGCCGTCAGATCGGCGAATGTGGAGAGAGGAACCATGGGATGGGGTGCCATGGATGTCGATTTGGAGAGAGGAACCACAAAATGGGGTGTCGTGGATGTCGATGTGGAGAGAAGAACCACAGGATAGGGTGCCGTGGATGTCAATGTGGTGAGAGGATCATGATCAGCCATAGTGACATCGAGAGAGATGATGGCGCAGTTAGGGCTTCGAGTTAGGCTCTGATACCATGTTGAGCGAAGTGAATTGCGAAATAGTTAGTGTATTCTTATTCTACATAATGGGGATTATATAGTGTACAATAGGGTCAGGGACACTCCCTCGAAACCCTAGGCCCATTGGGCTGGTATTGTTCAACAGAAAAAAAAATCAAACCCTATTAATCAAATTATTTCGGTTTTTGGATTTTAACCTAATTTTGGCTTGGTAGTTCAAGATTTGCAATGCAACGAACCACCGAGTTGGTTCTAAGAAATGCTAAAATCACGAATTGATTTACAAGCGCCTTCGGCGGGCAACTCTGTTCTTTTGGAGCTTTCGACCTTTGGCGGCCTCTGCCCTGTGCGTTAATAGGGCAGGTCTTGGGCGAAAGCCCTGTCCTTTTGGGCTAGTGTTGGCGTCACCTTTAGGTGTCATTCCCTCGTTGGAGGCATCACCTTTCGGACCTTTCCCTGCTCTAGATGAAAACCATAGCCATTTTGCGACGGCGGCGGTTTCTCCCGTTGCTACCTTGTTGGAGAGGCGTCGTGGTCGCCATCTTGCACTATGGGTTTCCATCGGGTATACTGCTACAGGAGTCGTTTGTGGTTGTGTGAGTGTTGGTGGTGTTTCCGCTTTCTCCCTCTCCTGTATCTCTCTCATGTTCGGCCTTTGTCCTAGGTGGCAACGGTGGGGCTGCTTTCCTATGTAGGTGGTGTCCTCGGCGATGGCTGGAAGTGTGTCTGGTTTTAGCCAGGGTTGCAGCGTAGTGCTGTGGTTGTATCCTGTGATTGCACGGATTTTTTTTTATTTCTCTTGCAGATCAATGAAATAGGACGACAATTCTTCAACCCTTTTCAAAAAACCAAAAAAAAAAAAGAGCAAGACAACGGCTTCAAACTCCTGGACAAGCAAGTAATCAATCAAACAATAATGTGCATAATGTCACGTACTTCAATGAAACACTAGAACCGAACACTAAAATATGCACCGTAATAACTTCGTATAGCATACATTATACGAAGTTATACGAAGTGATAGCAGTGCGCCTTAGTGAGTGGTGGGACTGATGGACAAAGGAGGGGGCCGGTGAGCGCCATCACCTCGTTGACTGACGCTGGTGTGCGGCTGTCTAAGAGGAAATTGTCTCCCTGCCTTATACCTTTATTTGCTTGCTTTGCTTTTGGAATGAAATAAATAAGGGAGAGCGGGAGCTACAGCGCAATTTTCTCTTTTTTTTTATTTTTTTTCGGATTTTTTGTGCCACGTCAGCGCCACGTCAGCACTTAACGGCCACGTGGGCGCCACGTCACCGTTTAACGGAATTTTTAACGGACCCTAACGGCCCAGGACTAACCGTGCAAACGGAGACAAGTTCCGGGAGCTGAGAATTCAATTTCAAAGTTTAGGGGATTTCGTGCAACTTGTTACAAGTTCCGGGAGCTACAGTGCAATTTTCTCAAAACTCAAGTACCATTGAAACATTTGTCATTAACTTGTCAAACGATCTGTTTAAATCTGGTCATCTTCTTCTCTAAATCCCTCTGCTTGCTCATGCTCACAAGATCCTGACTGCTCGAACTCACTAGACGAGGCTTACAAATGACGAATAGAGCTACAGATAGGAAGAGAGATGGAGATCGATCTATGAGAGACAGGGCACAAGAGAGTGAGAGCAGTGCGCCTTAGTGAGTGGTGGGACTGATAGACAAAGGAGGGGGTGAACGCCATCAACTCGTTGACTGACGCTGGTGTGCGGCTGTCTAAGAGGAAATTGTCTCCCTTCCCTATACCTTTATTTGCTTGCTTTGCTTTTGGAATGAAATAATTAAATAAGGGAGAGAAATAAGGGGGATGAAAGAGAGATGGGTAATTGAGGAGAGGATAACATGTAGTTAGGGGTATAAGAGAGGGAGTAGGGTGGCACATAGAATTTGATGTATAGTTTTAAAAACTGGATCCGACCGTTGGCTAAACCGAAACAAACAAAGTTAGAGGTCTAGCCGGTTCGGGCAGTTCCTGTGACCATCCAAGTAATTGGACCAAAAAATTTTGAAAATTGCCACCCCTTTCCATCTATTCTTTCAACCTATGGAGTTCTAGCAATGAACTGAGCTGGGAGGGGGATGGTGACACTAGCACCGATGATGGGGGAAAGATAGCGCATGCTATCAAGGCAGAGTTGAGAACGACAATGTAACATTAAAGAGGGTTGAGGGTTGTGGGAGGGTGGAAAATGAAGTCCAATGTCTAGGGGGACCAAGAAGGGTGGCATGACATTCGATGTTGGGAAAGGGGGCTGGGGGTGCGTGCCAGGAAGAATGAGGCCGACGACGAGGAGGCAGCCTTCACCTCGTCGAGGAGAGAGTGGACGGCGGTGACGATTTGGTCGGCGGCGGAGTCCGCGAGCTGAGCAGCGGTCAGCGGGGTTGAGGGGGTCGACGCCGATGGGTCGGCGGCCGTGGATGATGACGTCAGGATCGACGCCGTCAGATCGGCGAATGTGGAGAGAGGAACCACGAGATGGGGTGCCATGGATGTCGATTTGGAGAGAGGAACCACAAAATGGGGTGTCGTGGATGTCGATGTGGAGAGAAGAACCACGGGATGGGGTGCCGTGGATGTCAATGTGGAGAGAGCATCATGATCAGCCATGGTGACATCGAGAGAGATGATGGCGCAGTTAGGGCTTCGAGTTAGGCTCTGATACAATGTTGAGCGAAGTGAATTGCGAAATAGTTAGTGTATTCTTATTCTACATAATGGGGATTATATAGTGTACACTAGGGTCAGGGACACACCCCCGAAACCCTAGGCCCATTGGGCTGGTATTGTTTAACAGAAAAAAAAACAAAATCTGAATCCTATTAACCGAATTATTTCAGTTTTTGGATTTTAACCTAATTTCAGCTTGGTAGTTCAAGATTTGCAAGGCAGCTTCGGCGGGCAACTCGGTTCTTCTGATGCTTTCGACCTTCGGCGGCCTCTGCCCTGTGCGTTAGTAGGGCAGGTCTTGGGCGAAAGCCCTGTCCTTTTGGGCTAGTGTTGGCATCACCTTTAGGTGTCGTTCCCTCGTTGGAGGCATCACCTTTCGGACCTTTCCCTGCTCTAGATGAAAACCATAGCCGTTTTGCGACGGTGGCGGTTTCTCCCGTTGCTACCTTGTTGGAGAGGCGTCGTGGTCGCCATCTTGCACTATGGGTTTCCATCGGGTATACTGCTACAGGAGTCGTTTGTGGTTGTGTGAGTGTTGGTGGTGTTTCCGCTTTCTCCCTCTCCTGTATCTCTCTCATGTTCGGCCTTTGACCTAGATGGCAACGGTGGGGCTGCTTTCCTTCACTCCTCTGTAGGTGGTGTCCCCGGCGATGGCCGGAGGTGTGTCTGATTTTAGTTAGGGTTGCAGCGTAGCGCTGTGGTTGTACCCCATGCTTGCACGGTTTTTTTAATTTTATTTCTCTTGCAGATAAATGAAATAGGACGGCGATTCTTCAACCTTTTTTCAAAAAACAAAAAAAAAACAAAAAACAAAAAGAGCAAGACAACGGCTTCAAACTCCTGGACTAGCAAGTAATCAATCAAACAATAATGTGCATAATGTCACATACTTCAATGAAACACTAGAACCGAACACTAAAATATGCACACATATTTCGGCTATTTCGGTGGTTCGGTTTTATGCTCCAGAGACCAAACCACACCTGTGCAACCGAATAGTGTCATAAAAAAACCGACAAATAAACCACAAAACCAAAATAACAAAAAATCTCGGTTAATTCGGTTCAGTTTTTCGGTTTCCCTTTTTTTTTTCCCAACCCCCTATTGGGATCTACACATAGGTGGATGCATCGATTTGATCCGGCACCAGACTCGGGCACTCGCACGCTAGGTCGTCCTGCAGTGCACATGGTTTTCAAACTGGCATTCAAGCTCCGAACCGTCCAGACGTGATCCGGGCACCAACTGCTAGCTTGGTCCCAGTGCCATGCCCCATTGCCCCCCATGGTCCGATCCGAGACCACAAATAGAGAGCGCCCACCTCTCGCTCCCCCACAGCCATTCCTCCATCTCCTCACCCCCCTGGCCCGGCCTCCCGGACTCATGACCATCACTGGCTCTAGCTCAGCTAATTCTCCTGTATGCTGATCAGTTGCCGAGTCCCACGGTACGTATACTACCCTACACTGCACAGTGATCGGCCCATAATCGAAGGGTGCTGCTAGGCAGAGGTGATCCGTTTCCGTTGGATCGGAATCACTTTCGGTGGATTACCGGATCGGACGCTGTTTCAGATTGTTTCGAGTAGTTTCGTCCGGTTTTACGTGGTTTATAAAGTTTTAAATAGTTTCGTCAAGTTTCATATATGGTTTCAAAATTTCACATATTTTCAAGAATTATCACATACATCGCGTTTCATAAAAATTACATATAGTCTCGCGTATCGCGTTGACGTTACCAACAACTATGTTGACATCATCCTTGTATTTTGGCTCATTCGTTACAAAGATCATCCGGTAGCAAGTATTCTAAAAGCAGAATCCTGATGTATGGACATGCATGCATGGCTGCTGGCTACTTGCGACGCGTGCATGTGATCGTGTGTGTATGCTGGTGTGCAGATGCCGACGCTGATCATCACGGTTGACCCGGATTGCTGCCGCTGCAGCGCCAAGCTCCAGAAGGTCCTCTGCTGCATCCAAGGTACGTAGATATATCTTGCAGATGATCACCTTGCATGTGTATGTGCTCGGCCCGTTTGCACCCGACATGCATGCATATTTGCCTTGATGCGTACGTACGTGGGGATATTCACGATGCATATATGCAGATCGGGGCGAGTTCGTGATCGACAAGATCCTGTACGAGGGGGACAAGGTGCTGGTGTCGGGGCCCTTCAACGCCGAGCTCCTCTTATGCAAGCTCTCCTGCAAGCTCCACAAGATCATCAAGGACATCCAGGTCAAGCCGCCGACTCCCAAGCCCCCCGACAAGAAGCCGGACGAGAAGAAGCCCGACAAGCCGCCGTGCAAGGTGGTCTACCCCTACCCCTACCCGCCGCCGCAGTGCCCCTCGCCATGGCCGCCGCCGTGCGGCTGCGCCAACCCCTCGGCTTGCGGCTGCCACCCCGCCAAGCTGCCGCCGCCGCCGCCGTGGCTGCCGTGCGGCTGGTGCCACACGCCGTACTGCTGGTGCCACGCCACCAAACCTGCGCCTCCGCCGGCCGAGCCCAAGTCCAAGCCCGAGCTGAAGCCGCCTGAGCCCAAGCCCGAGCCGGCGAAGGCGACGCACGCGTGCGGGTGCCCGACGTGGACGTCGTGCCGCTGCTTCTCCTCTTGCCCGCCTCCGTACCCTTACCCGATGATCGTCTGCGAGGAGCCCCCGCCCGCCTGCGCTGTCATGTAGCTGCTATCTGCTTGCAAGAATAAACTGAACCCGGCGAGCTACCTGGGCCAGGAGCTCTCGGCCGGTTCGCTCGATTCTTGTCGGATCGATGGATGGATCGATCATTCCTTTCGTCATCGAGCTTGCGTCAGATCGATGATGTTGGAAGCGATGTGCATCTAATTAATTAGTACGTTTTATGGCACCAGACACCAGTGTGACGTGTACTTTGTTCAGTTGCTGCGATGTGTACCTTGTTCAGTTGCTGCGAAAATTAAAAATGATGTGATGGCTGGAGGAGATGCATGCATGTATTCGAATTTTTATTTTAACCAAAAATAAAAATTCCTGTGTAATAACTAATTTAACCATGGCCGGACTTCCCTCGGCTAAGCTAAAACCTGCGTTTCCAAGTACACCTCTCCTTTCAACTCCTTGTATTGATGATGATGAAAGCTAGCGGGAGGACCAAAAACCAATGATTGGAACCAAAGCTAGCGGGAGGACCTAAAACCAATGATAGAAACCAAGAAGACAATACTGCTTGTTTAATTAGTAGTCATGGAAATTTTGCATGTAAATATGTAATACATACAAGGGTGATATGGAGCCCTGCAATAATACATGTTACTGTTTATACGGATGTTACAGCTTCAAAACCTACAAGCACAAAAATGTTTAGACGATCGTACCTGTAGGTGTGAAGGAGAATTTATCTCTGAATCGGCTAGTGTTTTGCTCAATGCTGTTGGAAAAACCTTAGAAACAGTCCTCCGAAACTGCTCGCCAAACTGGCCGTTACCTCTTAGCCGAACACCAAGAGTATGTCACCGAGCTCGTGTTTAGCAAGAAACACGCCTCCCTGACATAGCTCACTGATTCAAAACGGGACAAGCACACATATTTTTTCGGTGCTAAAAACTTACACCTTTTCTTGGTACTTGGCCATCTATTTATACTAGAGAAATTACAAAAATTCTACTCAAATTAGAATTACTAATTCTAAACAAACTCCATCTCTGATGATTTTACTTTTAGATAAACCTAATCCTACTTAAACTAGATAAAACCTATCAAGATTAAATCCAACAATCACCCCTATAATCTTGATCATAATCTTCTGGCCCGTCTCCTCAAACTTGACGCAATCTAATGGCTTGATAAGAGCATGTACAGCAGGGCCCCTATCAAGCCCCCACCCCACCCCCACCCCCCATCAGTTTTTGAATTTTTGAAGCTTGTGTTGCCTGCTTGCTGTGTGTCTGCAGTTTTTGAATTTTTGAACTCGCGAGTACTGTAGCTACAGTGCTATAAGGGACCTGCTGGGATGCTCTAAATATGTTTTCTTACACAGTCCTCACGCCCATTTAACATGTTCACAATTTTGATAGGTTGCAGCCCAAACTTGTCCTTCAAATCACCTCTGCATACTCGGTTCTTTTTCATCGTCTTCGTTTTCTTCTTCTTCATCATCTTCTTTTTCTTCTTCTTCACTATCATTAGTGCCATCTTTATCTCCTCCTTCTCTGTATCAGCTGCGTCCTCTATGACACATAAAGAAACTGGCTTCAACACATCTATTAGATCGATTGGAGTTGCGCGCACTTGATGTTCCCCGCTTGAACAGGTGGTACAACCTTTTCATTCACTGATCAAATTTAGAGGTTCCTATTGGAGATAGCCGAGCATGTATAGCAGGGCCCCTATCAAACCCCCATCAGTTTTTGAATTTTTGAAGCTTGTGTTGCCTGCTTGCTGTGTGTCTGCAGTTTTTGAATTTTTGAACTCGCGAGTACTGTAGCTACAGTGCTATAAGGGACCTGCTGGGATGCTCTAAATATGTTTTCTTACACAGTCCTCACGCCCATTTAACATGTTCACAATTTTGATGGGTTGCAGCCCAAACTTGTCCTTCAAGTCACCTCTGCATACTCGGTTCTTTTTCATCGTCTTCGTTTTCTTCTTCATCTTCTTTTTCTTCTTCTTCACTATCGTTAGTGCCATCTTTATCTCCTCCTCCTTCTCTGTATCAACTGCGTCCTCTATGGCACATAAAGAAACTGGCTTCAACACATCTATTAGGTCGATTGGAGTTGCGCGCACTTGATGTTCCCCGCTTGAACAGGTGGTACAACCTTTTCATTCACTTATTGTTGACCATGCTCATTGGTATATATGTTCAATTGAATCATATATAACCTATATTTGAATCTTTTTACCTTCATGAGAAGCTTTCCGCTTTACTCATAGACCCATAAATCTTCCATATGCATGATCACTTTGCATTCGTTTTTGATAAACTGTTCTAAATTAATGATGTTTTTTGAGAGACTTGGTATAAAATATATCTCGAAAAGCACATGTTCTCCGTTCTTGCAATGGAAAAGAATTGACCATTTTCTCTTTATCTCCACAATAGACCCATCACCAAATTAAACTTGTCCTTGAAAACTCTCATCCAACTTTTCGAATAATGACCTCTGCCCTGTCATATGGTTGCTTGCACCATTATCCAAATACCACTTCGTGGATGTTGGTTGTGTTTTACTCTCGACACACGACCTCATCATCACCTTCTCTTTACTCAAAAGCACCACATCATATATCTTTTGAATGCTATCGCATCGTGAGTACTAACAGATTTTGCTGAAGCAAATGTGAACATGCAATCGAAATCAATAACTGCAACAAAGTTCATAGTAGGGTTTAATGCCTACTAATGATGGGAACATTTGCTCTAGGATCCATTTTGCAGCTCGACGAGACTTCAATCTAATTGCCCCAATACACCGATCGAACCAAGTGAAAAAATGAGGTTTGGACAAAACAGGATGTATCTGGGTAAATTTGGGGTCGACTGGTTTGATGATATCAACGCCCAAGTTGTATATCTTCCGTAGAACATATCTACATAAAAGTTATCAAACACTAACTGTTGAAGCTGCCAACCCAAACCTGTTTAGATTGAGGTTCAGTCAACGACCAAAGAAACATGCCCAACTCCTCTACAGAGCTAACCTTTCACGTTTCCTTTACTTTGATTTCAATTTTTTATGGATGATTCAGAAGCATTCATGGCTCATTCTAAAGTTTCTGCATTGTCTTGCGTCCATTATCAATGACCCATTGATGACTGGAGCGCCCCAACCATCTGCATTTCAAATAACCATGGTCATGTCAATGAACAACTGGCTGTAAATAGCTAAATTATCTTGTGTAAATCGTTGTGTTCCACGGTAGTAGTATGGAAAAACAAAATCTGCAACGAAAAAGTTCAAAGTTCTCTAGCGCCATTTTGTCGAGCATGCACGAGGCATAAATTTAGGGCCAATTCTGTACAACTTATCTTATTTAACTTATTTACTTATTTGACTTATCTTTTAACTTCGAGAGTCTTTTAAGGTGGACTCGAGAGTGGGTCCCTATTGCTTTGCTTTGTTTTTAGAGAGTTTTTAGACATGCCTTTATCATAGAAAAAAGACGGATTTAAACAACTAAATTATTTATATTTTAAACAAAGATAAGTAAATAAGTAGATATGCAAGTCAAATAAGACATAGAGAACTATGCCTTAATTAATGAATGGAAAAAAGGGTTACACCGGCGCAGATGAGAACGACAAATTGTTAGGTTCGCTCAACAACAAAAGCAACCGAAAGGTCATAGGAGGACATACCTTTCTACTCCACGCCGGCGTCGACGATGGAGGTTCTCTTCATCGTGACCATGGTGGCGTCTCTGCCCGTTCGACCGTGGTCTCTCCTCGCCGCCGAACGGCTCGCCGAAGGAAAACGGAGGGTCATGAGCCTATACAGTATAACATCCATCGTTTTGCTACATCAACGTTTGGACTGGTGTCGCGACTGCAACCCAACTCAATTGGCAAATAATAGAATATCAACTGTGGGTCTCCTTGATACATTGCTTGTTTTTATTTAGTTTTTGGTGGGCTTAAATTTTTTGATATTTTTATACAGTTCGTTCACTATAACTTTTTAAATTATTTTTTTTCAAAATTTTGTAGGACAAAGATCTCAAAAATATATTTTTAAAATATTCTTTTTTTTTGGCTTTTTGGGCGTGTTTGGATCGTTGCCCCAGCTCGCCGTGCCAATCACGGGCGCGCCAGCGCGATTTGGCGAGCGTTTGGTTCGGCGCCAACGAAAGGCGCGGGCGCGGGTGCAACGGCGCGCCTTCGCACAGTAAACACCGGTGAGCGGCTTGGCAAAGGCGGCCGATTCGCTCGCCAACGCTCGCCAAATCGCGCCAAGGCACGCCCGCTATTGGCGGCTGCCCACGATTGGCACGGCGCGCGCCGGTCAGGATCCAAACACGCCCTTTATACCACATTTGTATGTGATTAATTTTTTCAATTATAATTAAAAAACTAAAACTAAAGAAGAAATCAAATAGCGTTTTACAGCACCAGTGATGACTGATGGGTACCTTGTTACAGTTGCGGCGAATTAAGATGGTGTGACGATGGGGTGGAGACAATGTGCTACAGCTACTGCGCTTGTCTGCTTGTCGTGGTGTATCTCTCTTACTGGTGTTAATAGTACGGCTCCAAGCGACATGGCTTATAACTTTGTTTAATTGTAATTGTCATACTGTGAGGTACCTATTAACCTATATATGATGGCAACGAATGTTTAGGAGAACAATAGTACTGTTATTAGTTAGTACGCGGCCGGAGGATACAATCAAACAGCATTAACTTTGCACACTTCTTGTCTATGTTCATTTGGCACATGCTTGCTAGCTGAAGCTTGTTCTGAAAGTTGCTCTCTTGTTGATTTTTTTAGAAACAATTCTGAGCTGGCAATTTCAACAGATGATCTCTCTAGAATTAGCAGAAGATAAGCTCTCTGGGCTACCTTCAACAGAAGATCAAATAGGGAACTTGTAATGCACTAGAAAGGTAAGCGCGCCCGCGGCGCGCCGTTCGGCCGTTGTTTGGGCAAGAGATTAGCCAAAAAAATTAATAAATGTTTTTTATTTCCATCAGTTTAAACCAGCAGCCTAGCTATCGGAGTGTTGAGACTAAAAATTTTTCCAGCATAAGTCCGACATATAGAGTGATGTAATCAATCTTGTAAAACTAATTTTTTTAGTATGTAAATATTTTGATGGATCCTTACTATAAAATTATGGTGATGTTTTCATTTTTAAAGTTTTGTTTTTTCTCCATGGAACCTTGACTTTAAACTCTAATTATATGTTTTGGAAGTATATTTCTTATCTTTCTTCGCCAATATTTAATAATTATTTGTGGAACCCTATCACGAAAGTGCGATTCACCTCTGCAATGAAAAATAGAGATTTGATTTATTACAATTCATTGGTTCCTTTTGACTATCTGCAATAGACAATTATGTAAATAAATTCGAGGATTGTCGCATTAAACCTATGGAAAAAACTTAGTTTATATAATAAAGAAACAATACACTGGAACATTGCAGACCCGACCCACAAATACACAGAACAAAATCGAAGTACAAAATTTAACATGGACCTCAGGTTTTACACGTGTGTGCAACAAAGATATATGTCATGGTCAAATGATAAACTTTGCAACAGAATAGATCGCAGATGGTATTGTAGCTAATAAACTACATGAAACCTGCTGAAAACAAAAAAAGAAATTGGCACAAAATCTTATCCTTTATCCCTAAGTGATTCCTACTCAATACATTTTCAGCTTGCTAATGAAGCTATCAATCTAGGATAAATTTTGCGTATTAAAAAGCATGACAACTCCTTTAAAAGGAAACATATAGCACTTTATAAGATCCTACATAACATAAGTGTGGTCCCAAAAGTGTTGCTCTCTAAATCTCATGATGAGCTTTGAACCCTGCAAATTTGAGCCATTAGGACTGGTCAGGGACAGCATGCGTAACACATCTATCAGGTAGAGGTATCCAGATTTCTTATAAAAAAAGTGAGCACACACACCATCTTGGCAATTTCTTAAATGCATTGAATAATCGATGAAACGTTTGCATTTAAAGGAATAAACCATCCTATGAAAACCAAGGATGAGCAATAGTAGGAAATAATGCATAAATGATTTCGGGATGACATATCCTTAGGCATATATGATGTTAATATACCAGAAACCAGAGGCAACAGCCTTCTAATGAAGCAGGCAATACTTGATAAAGAAACAGTAAAGCTAGCAGCGACAGGAACAAATGAAAAGGCAAGTAAACACTCAAAAGCCATTAAACAACAGCTTCATGAACCTCTTAAGAAATGCTATCTTTCTAGGCAAATGAGAGAGGAAACATGTCACATAGAACATACCAGTTGATCAGGGAAAGAATGAACTATTCTTGCTACTTCATGAGCAGTAATAATGCCTATGTGCATGTATACCTGTCACCATTAGCTACAAATCATGCAAGCAAAGCATTAGGTAGCTCAAAATGAAGTAGATCAAAAGAAGGATAGACATAGTAAACCCGTCATACAAAACCAGCAAAGCATTAGCATCTTCAAACTAAAAAGAACTTAATGTGCAGTGCCATGAACAATAGTTTTTTCCATCATCTATTAACAAAACAGCTGCAGTTTTATCAATGGACACATTTAGGATATCATTAACCCAGGTAGCTTCAATTAAGCCAGGAACCAACACAAAAGTAAGTTGAACATGTGCTCCGAACACTAAAAGTCTGAAACCAGTTAAGCTAACATAAATTCATACTCTCATAGTAATCTTGCCTCTATCACCGTTGAAGGGCTAACAAATACTCAAAACAAAATCAAAGCACAAAAATGAATGTGATCATCTGGTCTAAAGACCATGATAAAATGAATTGGCAACAAAACGGGTAACAGGTGGTATTGTAGGCAATAAACTACATGAAACATGGCTGAAACCAAAAATAAATTGTAACAGGGAATTAGAGACTGTATTAAATATAACCTATGGTAAATATGAAATGAAAGGAACTAATGCAATACAAATTGAATTTCATGCCATGAGAGCTAACGCACAAAATAAAGCACCAAACGTGATAAAGACAAAATCACATTGTGGATCAATAAGGATTGACCAGATCAATCCAAGCTCAACAAAACACCAATACCGGGCAACTAAGGGAAAACGGCCACAAGCTTTACATAATCGCACAAACAAAAAATCTGAATATGATTTTGTAAGATATTAATAGATTTTTATTATGTTGCTGGTTACCCTTACCTGCCATTAGCTATTATTTCTGTTGTCGAGCTGAGCATGCCATGGTCTCTTATTCTATGATCAAATATCTGAATATGGTTTGAATTAAAAAAAAAATGAATATGCTCCCTTTACTGTTGAATCTTAGGTGACATTGTAAATAATTGGTGTAAGGCAAAAAAACATATATCTACATGCTAATAATCCTGATTTGAGACAGTGCGGTAATAATATGTTTCATTTTGCCTTTCTTTTGGCACATTTTGTAAGCACAAATTGAGGCATGGTTTATTAATTCTTCTGAGGAACGGCGCAAAGCAATAGAAAGGGCAGGGCATGAACAAAAAGGGCTGCTCAATAAATCATGAGACCTAAGTTTGAATTTATAGCGGCAACTAAAATTCTGAAAGTTTTTTTTTTTTGATGAATGCAGCTTTGTAATAAGAAATAGCATAAATAAAAAATAATTTGACAATGCGAATAAGAACAGAAGCATCCAGTTTTGCTTTTTTCTTAGATATGTGAACATCAACCGTAAAGGGAGAAATCAACAAGGTTATTTGAGTGGCTGAAAGTTCGTGGGAGTGGACAATACCTGGTATAAATGCTCTCCATGCTGTCATCATGCTCTTCGGTGCTTAAAATCACTGAAACATCCTGCACACTCGAGGGGGGAATTGCTGAAATAAGAAACAAATAAAAAAAAACAGGTGCAAATATGAGCATCCATTTAGCTAAACCCAAAACTCAAATAAGCGATAGCGTAGTAGAAAGAAAAAAAAATTGACTACATAATACGGACACAGTGTTGGTCGAGCCTGCAGATGCAGAAGACGGAGAGTGGCCACTAATCATCATGTTGCCTAGCTTTGGAAGACCAAACTAAATCATCTTCATATAGGACGTGGAATACCAAAGCGAATATTTTCAACACGAAAGAACCTGTGCACAAAAACAAACAAACACTCTTTCAATTACTATCATCTTACAGCAGATAACCCCATCTTTGATGTGGCTGCACAAAAAAAACATGAATGCATAGGGTTGAAGACCATCGCATACAAAGTACGGAAGTAAAATATTCAGTTCATATAGGTCAATCTAATTTCAATCGGAAAGTAAACATGGAAAGGGTCACAATTCATCAAATTACGACACAATCCAGGTACATTGCCTTTTAAAACATTTGTAATCATTTGGCATGACACAATCCAGGTACATTGCCTTGTGAGTCTATAGAAATAGCATTTTTCAGGAAGCGAAATTTTAAAACTGAAAAGAAAAAAATTTTACAGCTATATATATCAGAAGTACACTTAATATCTGGTTTGGTGTGGTGGTCTACTGCATACTGGATTTTGAGTCCTTTTGATCCAAAACAACATATGGTTGCAATGGCACATTAATTTACAAAAAGAACAGCTTGAAGCTAAAAACATGAAACATGAAAAGTCTTACCTGACTTCATGTCAACTCGGTTCACCCTTCCATATTTGCTGAAAAGACGCTCAATCTCGGACTGGCGAATTTCATTAGTCAAGGTTCCCATAGAAAACTGGCCTCATTTTACTGGACAAACATCTTTTGTCCAAACCTATCCAAAAAGTAAAAAATATTATTACCAAAGACATGGTTAGCTCATGTACACAAGTCCTGGAAAAAATATGGTGCAAACCTCCATTGTACAATAGCAGATATACTCAATCGTAAAAAAAACTAATCAAGAAAAGACTGAGAAACTAAACCATCCATAAAAGCTCTGTGACAAATTAATCTGTGATTAGGATATATGTATTGCTAGACTCAGCTTCTTCCCAAATGAGCCATGAAAAACGCTGCAATGACTGAATGTATGAAGACCGAAAACCAAAACAAAAATTCCTTTCTGGGCTACATCTAACTTTTCGCCTTTGCTTACCGGTGGAAGGGGAGGTCACCGGCCTGCTTCAATGCTTGTATAGCTGCAGCTAGGGCTTTTGCTCCTCAGTGGTTCCATGGCCTCTGGCGGCAGCAACGTCGACGGAATCGGCAGCCATTGGAGGTCAGTATTTCCTCACCAGCAGATCTGGCTTTGTCTTGGTCTTGGTCAAATTCTTCTGATGGTGGATCTGGCGTTCCTCATCGAGGCTTGGTCCCACAACGGCGTCACCGACTCCGCTCAGTTCCCCTTGGTGGAGGATTGTGTGCTCGGTGGAGACGCCGACGGCACGAAGGCTGGCTCCGGCCCAGAGGGCACCGGATCTAGCCATGGCGCGAGTGGCGCCGATGGGAGGAGAGGCAGCACCTATATGGCAGAAGAGGCAGTGACGGCAGGAGAGAGTGCAAGTACAGTACTGATACTTGTCAATAGTAAATAATTTAATTTGAATGAGTTAACTGATTACTCTTTTTTAATAACTATGTTTGCCTGCTTTATTAGCACATGCAAGTGGTTAATATTTACTGTGCTTTATTGTAGATGCTATCTGCATTGCTGAAGTGTGAAGACTTGGACTCTAGTCAGTTATAATGATTATTTTTTCCATGAAACATATCATGTGGTTGCTTTACTTAACAGTTTTTCATTTACACTTGTAAAATAATTTGATTTATCAGCTTATACCAACATGTGTATTGTTTGGGTGTATCATGAGTCTATGTATTTGTGATGATATGAATTTCTGTGAATTTTCTGAATTTTTTGTGATTTTTTTTTGTGATTTTTTCTGATTTTTCTGGATTTTTCTATGTATTTCTGTAATTTTTTTTATATAAAAAAATTGTAATTTCGTCGGCTTTGGCCGACAAAATTATAGGCTACGTCAGCATTTCAACTGGATCGCAAACTATCGGATTGTAATTTCGTCGGCCTCCGAAACCGACGAAATTGACTTAATTTCGTCGGCAACCGACGAAAAGTGCTGTAATTTCGTCTGTAAATTTTCGTCGGCATAATTTCGTCGGCAAACCGACGAAATTAAGTCAATTTCGTCGGTTTTGGCCCTATTTTCGTCGGTTTGTGGCCGACGAAATTATATCGGTTTACTGTAGTGGTTGTCACTTCATGGTGACCGAAGACGGAAGCCATCGCTTCGGGCTCGCTCTATCCGTGGCTGGTCATGGCATCTCATAGTGCCACCGGCCCCGATGTTTGCGTTGTCGACCTCTAGCCTGATGGACACCCAGGCCACACTGTGCCTTGTCGATTCCCTGTTCCAAACAAGTACTGCTCCTTCTTCTTCCTCTCCGTCTATGAACACAGTAAGGACTGGATTGGACCGATGGCATCAATAATTGCCGCTTCGAAAGTTTTCAATCTTGTGCTGCCATCATGGACTGAGGATGAGGGGGAACCCTACTGGATCCGTTCGTCCCTGTCCAGGGCGACGAACGTACCCCTCCTACTTCCATGAAAACATGTAATCTAATCACTGTTGTAATCAGGACAGTAGAGTTTCTCACTGTCTTTGCATACAAATGCAGTAGCAAGATCATTGCAATTGTGCACTTACAGTTGTCCTAATTTTGCCTTCTTGCATGCACATGGAGGCCGCTGGGTGAACCGCAACCACAATAGACACTAACTATGTCTTGATGCAGCGGTTGATGAAGGACAGAGAGAGAACGAACAACATCAGTGGCTTGGAAATCACTGTCTATTCTCATCCGATAGAGAACAAAGTGTTGATAACGTGTTAAGCGCTATTAGCCATAGTGAGAAAGACAACAGAAATTTGAGGGAGAATGATTGTTTTGTTGATCATTTATTTTAATTACAATGGGCAAAGCCCCTTTATATAGAGAACAAATGGGTGCCTGAAGGGATCTCAGGGCGAGAGGGGGGTGAATCGACTTTTTCAATTTTTAATTCCTTTCATTGCGCTAGTGGTTAGTCAAATTAGTGACACAAGTAATCGGTTGAGCCTATGATGCTAGTTAGCGGAAGCGAATACGAGCGAAGTTCTAGCTAGGCAGTCAATCACACATAAGATATGCGTGAAAGTAAAGATGCAGAAATGTAAAGGGATTGAGACAAGAGACAACCGTGTGTTTCCCATGTTCGGAGCAAGCTCCTACTCACCGTCAGGCAAGTTTTCACAAGTGAAAGACAAGGTCTCTCTCGACCTTTTTGCCCGATCCACTAGTGGAAGCACTTCACCAACAAATGGTGGGCGAACTCCAAACCCGTACAAGCGGTGAGCTCTTCCCACAGGTGGAAAGACCTCACACACCACACCGGCACCACCGAAGGGTCACCGACCTTCTCACACCTCCAAAGGGCCATAAGAAGGATTTCTTCACCGGCACCGCCGAAGGGTCACCGACCGGCCTCGCACCACCGAAGGGTCACAAAGGGCGGATTTTCTTCACCGGCATCGCCGAAGAGTCACCGACCGGCCTCGCACCACCGAAGGGTCAGAAGGGCGGATTTTTCTCCAAGCAATGCACTCCACACAAGGAGGTGGCTTCCGTTTCAACCGAAGGGCTTCATTGGTGTAGTAGATTGAGTTGTTGTAGATAAGCTTGGCGTTGATCTCCTTCCGAAAGTAGATTCCCAAAGAGCACAAGATCGGAGACCAATCACCTCACCACACCTCTCACAACTATGGAGACCCTAGACAAAAGGCTCCATGGGAGAGGCACACACCGTGGGGATGGATGGAGAGAAGGTAGGGGTTGCTCACCTTCTTCTTCCTCTCTTCTTCTTCTCTCTCTCACTCCTCCTTCTCTTAAGCACTCATGGAGACCCCCTAGGAGGAGGAGCACCATGCGAGACTAGGGATGGCAATCAGACCCGTGGGGGCGGGGCCCGCGGGTTCTGCACCCGATGGGGGCGGGTTCGGGTCTAGTTTTGCCCCCACGGGTCTAGCGGGTCGGGGCCCCGAATCCTTGGCGGGTCAGGGGCGGGGGCAGTTTTTAACCCATGGGTGCCCATGGGTCCCCGAATAAAATAACAGAAGGGCCCAAATTACCGTCCTCACTCTCAGAGGCCCATGTGCACCGCGGCCCACGGAGCTGCCCGCCCAGGCGCCCTCCCCTCACGGGCCTCACTGCCTAGCTCGCCTCACGCACGCCCCCCTTGGCCACACGGCCCACACTCCTCACTCCCTCTGCTCCTCTCCCGACTCCCACTCCTCAGTCCTCTCAGACCTCTTCTCCCCCATGCGGTCATTCATGCCGCCGCCCCTAACCCTAAGACTCCTCACCCCTCACGACCGCCGCCGCCAGTCCGCCAGGCGCCAGCGGCCAGCCCGTCGGCCGTCGGGTTCTTCAACGCCGTTCGCCCTCACCTTGCCTTCGATCCCGCCGCTCGCCGTCGGCTTCTCCACCGCTCGCCCTCCGGTTCTTCAACACCACCGGGCGTCGCTCCACCGCCAGTCCGCCACCAACGCCGTCGGCTTCTCGCCTCGGCCCCGCCGCCGCCTGCAGATCCTCCGCGCGCCAACCCTAGAGGTCCCACCGCCGCCCACCCTCTACCCTCTCAAATCTCAATCCCACTGTAAAACACAAACCCACGGGTCACCCGTCGGGTTTCGGGTACCCGGCGAGTGCGGGTTTGGGTTTGGTTTTGTGCCCGTGTTGAATTTCGGGTTCGGGTCGGGTATTTAGTTTCGGGTCTCGGGTCGGGTCTGGTTCTTCTTCACCCGACAGGACCCGACCCGTTGCCATCCCTACTCACGGGAGGCTAGCGATCGGCCAGGACCACCTGAGGTAGGCTTTGGTTATATTTACAAGTCAACTCAGTTAACATTTAGTAACTACTGACAACAATTTGTTACAGACCCAAGGATTACATGCCCGCTGTGCGTGCTGGCCACACATAGACCGAGAGCCGACGCGCCTTCGAGTCCAGACTCCAGAGAGAGAGGGAGCAGGAGAGGGAAGAGAACAGGCAAATGCTCCACACGATGCAAGAGAGCCTGAGGACGACGGAGGAGACGCGAAAGAGGCAAGAGGAGGAGATGGCTCGACAGCTAGCGGAGTTCGAGGCAAGGTTCGCCTATTTGGAGAGACTCTCTCGACTAGATGAGGTATGTACTTAAACTCAATATTCTTTCATATACATCTTACCATTTAATTAACACGTCACACATCAAATTTGTTTTAGGCTGGCCCGAGCGGGACTAGTGGCGGTCCGGGGTTCTACGGGGCCCACCACCGTATCGTAGTGGATTCGGGGCCCCACCTCCCTACCAGAGCTACTACGGGGCCCGCCGCACCAGCCTGCTGCAAAGGGTCCCTATGGTGCACCTCCTCCTCACTAAGCTCTCTACGGCGGCCACCTCCCCCAGCAGATGACTACGTGGGCTCACCTCACCCACATGGTGGTTTCTCGTACATTGCTGAGGAGGTAAGTCATTCGACCTCAAAACATGTAGTATTACTTTATTTCAACTCATAGCATTAACTAATAAGTCTATGTTTGCTTCAAGTGTTCGGATTCTGCCGCCCCAGCAGCAGCTCATGTGCACAAGGGAGGGGAGACATCGGGCATCCAGGAGGCCGACTTCGTCAACAACCTGTTCGATGGCGCTCCGCTGATGTTTACCCAGTCGTCCCTACCCTTTCACGCGATCCTCCATCTAGCGAGCATTAGGTGACTAGCTAGCGATGCATATGTTTTGGTTATCGTACGTTTGTGGACAATGAATTGCGATGTTATATATGTATGTCGTGCGTGCCATTTGATCGCTCGTTTGGTTATCGATGTGTGCCATGGCTTTTAATTATTTGTGTGCAATTGTGATATTGTAGTCGCATGTGTGCGACAATTAGGGATATATATGCATTATAGGGATTTTGGGTTTGCAGGTGCAGCAGCTGCTGCAGTTTTCTGGTTTTTTTGCAAAAATAAAACAATTTTTTTACTGCACAGACTTACTCTCGACAGCCGAGGCTAAGCAGTTGAGACTCTACAACATCTGAACGTTCACTCTCTTGACGGTCGAGGCGAAGCCGTCAAGAGTATATAACCTGGGCACGGTTGGTTTCGTGGGGCCCGCATCTCCTGTCTCTCAACTGTTTATAGGTGGCCATCGAGAGTATGTTCGTTAGGCGGAAACGGCGTCCGTTCCACTAAATTCGACGGTTTTTTAAATAGCTGTCGAGAGAAGTATTTCTCAACTGTGCCGTCGAGAAAGCATGCCTCTCTCGACGGAGTTCTCTTGAGCTGTCGAGAGAAGGTTATCCCGACGGTTTGTGTCCTGGTGTCGATGGTTTTGGCACTCGACACTGCTGTCGTTTCCTGTAGTGAGCATTGGAATCCTTATTAACAATTCATATGAGATGTGGTAAAAAAAAATCATATGAGATTATTTTTCAAAAAATTAATCGCGAGGCTAATTGGATAAATGGTGCTATGGATTTCAAGTTTGCCAAAAAAAAAAAAAAGAGGGCACCTGAGACTTGACGTTTTGGTCTAATATGAGTGCAAATTCAAAGTAGACGAATTTGTTTTTTCAAAATTGGTTAGGTTCTTATGGGTTTGTTGTCCTCCCCTTATTAAGGTTCTTGATCAGGGCAATATTGTTTAGAGAGATACAGGTTTACAATGGGTTATTTTAGAAGTTCATATAAGTGAAACAACACAAATCCATTTGCCCTTGCAAAATGCAACTTTGATCACTAAAAATTATTGTACCCTTTTTACATAGAACTCATTTAAATTATGATCTTGTGGACATATGTTTTGATATAAATATAACATAATTTCCATTCACCCAATCTAAATATTTTAAAATATATAGATAGCCAAATTTTCAAAAGCTCAATTAAGCATGCCCCAAAATAACTTATTCCCTTAACGGGAGGGACAAAGGGATTATAAAAAAAACATGAGAGATATGCCAGTACTATTTGTTTTAACCAATTTAATTATCTAAAAGTGTTTCTAATTAATCAATGGCACAGAACACTTTTGACCTTTATTTCCTTAGGATGATAATTTGAAACAAGATAGCTTCAATGGTAGTTCAATTGTCCCTTTTGCATTTATGAAAAAGAAAAGAAAAGCAGCACTAAACAAGGAGAGTGAACCATTCAAATCGGACCGTTTTCAAGGGAACAAGTGGCAACCAAATTTTGATAGCCGCCATTTTGCAATACAACAGTCCCCTAGAAAATTGATTGCTTTGGTTGGTATGTATTGCCATTGACAGTTTTACTAGAGGTGAAAGCGCGCTTACGCGCGCTAGGCTATTTTAAAAAACAATCAAGAATTAAATGTAGGAAAGATACAAAGGATTCAATTTTTTTTATAAAAGTCTTTATCCTGTCATGTGTAATAACACAAACACATGAACAAATATACATCAGGCCATCCAAAAGGAAGAAAAGCAAAACAATGGTCCGAAAATACAGCGTGTCGCCTTATCTAAACATGGGTAAGGCAAAGCTATTAGTGGTCCAAAGCTGCCTCAGAGACTGGCTCATCTTCAAAAACAATACAAAAACTCAGCTGATACACCATTGCATATATATTGTATTTCAGCGAGAATCTACCAAAGGGGCACGCAAAATCAGTTAATCTTCCAGGGAGATCAAAATCCTCCTTCAATCTGCATTGTGCAAATTAATATAATCATACAGACAGGCACATCATAGAGACATCAGGCAGGCTGAACTGATATACATGATTGCAAGAACACCACAACACAAACCTTGCTCAATCCAGTAAGCTATAGTCTAGAATAACCTGAAACAGGGTCATATGAAAGAACCAAGCAAAAAGGAGATAACTACAAAATTGAAACTAACAAATAGACTTTGCATTCAACATAATGTTTGTTCAATATATAGGCAACCTCTGTTGCCAATCTTACTAATTATAGATAGATAAATAATGTGAATTCCAAGAAAGAGTCCAAACAATGCATGCAGTAAATTGTCTTGAAATGAATGTGCACAAAGTATATTATAATGGAAAATAGAAAAGAGAGTGAAGCCCGATTTGAAACTACCATGCAGGCGAACAGAATTATATTCTTGCAATTTGCCGAATAAAGGACTGCAAGCTGACCCAAGTATGTTGATATGAACCATCCAAGATTCAATTCATTGTTTTAGCTTAAAAATACAATGGGCGAGTATAGCATAATTTCAAGCGCAACCCTCTTCTGCAAATTAGAGCGATACCATATACTTGGACATAGATGCAAGTCAGATTTTGTTGCAGATCTAAGTACCAAACAGGAATAATAAGACTTTGTATATGGGGATTTCCGTATAGTTTATATATACTGATACTGATATACATGATAGGACTAAGAATAATACGAGCACCCACAATAGAGCTTCTAAGGCTACCTCTAAGCACACTCTCTCCAGCTTTCTAAGATGGTACAGTGGCTAATCTTTAAGATGCAAGTGGATCAGATAAAGAATAGTAGGTAATGCACATGGTAATCATGTACATTCTAAAGTATTGGAAACTTAAAATATCTACTCATGCAGGACCTACACAATTTTCATATCCATATCCTCTCCAGATCCTAGTGATGCATGCGCAGCAATTATTCATAAACTGTCACATGAGATTTCGAGTGCAACAAAATTGCATTCAAAGGATAACACCTGTTTCAAGTAAACGAACATGGTATGGTGCAATATAATCAAGTAAGTACAATTTACTAACTGATTTTATATATTAGACCTCTTATGTATTACAATGTGCATTAATGTTTCACTAAATAACCAGAAGGAGCAAACAGGGCATTTCATTGTGATCATACAGCTCTGGATTACTTTAGGGATATACCTAATTTATTGGATAAGACAGAGTTGCTATCAGAAGCGAATATAATACTTCCAAACGATAAGGAATGCATGGATGTCGCTTTCTTATCCCAAAAGAAATTAGCAGGAATACAAAGTTTCTTAAATGTCACGGGCTTGACATTATTTAAATTAGTGCAGATGACGAATCTACGAAATGAAGCAACCTCAGTTCTTCCCAATGAATAAATGTTTTAAGATTCTCCAAGGTTCTTGAATAATTGTTGGAAACAGATTAGCACCACCTTCGCAGACGAAACTAAAAGACACCATCCTACGAAATTTATAGGGAAATCAAATCAAAAGACAAGCAGATATTAGGTGACAGACGTTTCATTGTCAAAACCCCTTTTTGCCACCTTTTGCACAATAATTTCAACCAAAAAAGCAGAACTGTTCCCACTTACTTATTCCATAAAGCTAAAGTGTTTCCATTTTCTTTGGCCCAACAGCTTGCTAACCTCTTTAACTCAGAGAAAGCATCGAATAGCAATGATAATCTAATAAGTCTTTTTCGTAAATATGTGTCCAGAATGGCGGAATCTAAGTCAAAGACATAGGTCAATGAACGAAGTATCACTAACACAATAACGAAAAATAATATAGTATTGCTATTCGGCAACGGAGTGAGCAGAAGGGTCCACTGGCCTTCCAAATCACAATCTAGAAATGGGAACAAAAAAATTACTGTTCTATCCCAATTCACACGAACCAATTACCAACAAGAAGGGCGGCCACACCAAATGTTCCTCCCCCCAATGCACTAACATCTTAATCCCTAACATATCCCCAAACAACCAGCACTAAAAATAACCGGCTCCTATTTCAACACAAAAAAATGAATATTGCACAAGTAAAAATAAACGGCAGGTTACCTTAAATCCCCTCGTTGTCTTGGTGTAGCAGTATTAAAGCTCTCAAATCAAATTGTGAAACCCGACACATCCAAAAGAAAATCTTTTTAAGCCAAACTATGTTGTAGATTATAATTTTTTGGTGTTGTTTTAACATATAGCTTCAAATTTCATTATACAAATTGAGGGAAACAGTTATTGTAACTTTTGTCTATACTTTGCATGATCTATCTAAATATTAGTTAGCACAAATTATGAAGTGTCAATAGCCATGGTCCTGCATCAGGAAACTTACCAAGTGCAAAATATAAGCCATAACAAAATGGTTGAAGAGAACTTCTCACAGGAGGGCATGCCTCATTTACGAAAGGCTTGTTTGAATGAGGAATGCTGCAATTTCCCATGTACTCATTCATTCACTCGGTAATCCCATGACTACATCACGAAATTTACAGAACTGAGGAAATAGTCAAGAGGGAACATAAATATTCTATAGAAAAAATATAGCAACTGCACTATAAATGTCCTTCAATTGAGCAGTTTTTTTACAGTATATAAAGAATGCAGACAACAGAATAATGAGTTCCCTCCATGTGCTTATTATCTGCAAAATCTAGAAACATCATTGCATCAGTGTGTATAGCAGTCCAAGGGCCACGCTTGGACGACAACAGGATGAGATCGGCGACATGCACAGCAGCTTAAATCTAACAGTAAATTGCGACTATGAACTGATGCCTATCCAAATGTGATCTATGAAGACCTAGAAACTATCAAATGGTCACCTAAAGCTTTCGGTTCATTTCACTTAAATGATCACTGAGTGCGGCTGTTATAATTGTTCAGGCTTTCCTTGTGCCAAATACGACTGAGTTTGCCAAATATAATTGTTCAGTTATAATTGGTATAACTGAGTTTGCCAATCTTCAGTTCCCAAATATGAAAGGAAGCAGTAACAGAAGGTAATCGCTGTTAAATGCTTAAAAAATGAGAAACATGTAAATGTACAGATAAACATTCAGATTTTCAAGTATCTTCAAGTTTGCCAATCTTCAGCTCCCAAATATCAAAGGAAGCAGTAACAGAAGGTAATCGTTGTTAAATGCTTAAAAAATGGGAAACATGTAGATGTACAGATAAAACATTCAGATTTCTGAGACAATAAATATGCACAATGGTTTCTTGGAACCTGAACTACACACATTGCAATGAAAATAAATGGATGAAAGCACGTAGTTTAGCTAACCTGGCCAGTTCGAAAGAGTGAATTTACATTACATGACTGCGTTTTAAGCCGCCGATGATGGCGTGGAAGGAGGCGAAGCCGCCGGCATGGACGTGATGAGGCGTCGAGTGAGCAGCAGCTCCGAACCTGGCCTCGGTGGATCTGGCCTCTTCGGATCCATTTTTCCCCAAGAGACGGCGGCAGGAACAGGGGAGAGGACGATCGCCTGCGGGGCACCTCGACGGCGGCGGCGGCTAGACGTGATGCGCTGGGATCGGGCCTGGACATATTATATACTAACTTTACATACCCTGACTAAGGCCCAGTTCTTTTCAGCTTAACAGTTTAACGGCTTAACTCTACGTTTCGAAAACACATATGATTTGAGTTTTTTGAATCCGTTTTTTCGCTGTTTTGAAGGTGGGTCCTAATGCTTTAAAAAACAAGTCAAAAAAAATGTATCCGAATCTCGAGACTACCTCGAGAAGCTCTCGAAGGTCAGTCATTTCAGCCGTTCAGCCGTTTAGATCAGCTCAAAAGAACAGGGCCTAAGTAAGTAGTAGTTTTAAGAAAAAAAACCATATGTAAAGACCATCATACCCCTACTTAATAGCATGTTTTAACTACTTTTCTTATTGCTAAGCATTTAATTGAGAGATAAAGGGTGGAAACATTACAATAACTACACCCTTAATATTCACAATGGACAAATATTATGAAACATATTTTTCCGATGCCATGAACAAATATAGTGAAACAGAGGGAGTAACTACTAAACCTGATCTAATATATTACTCCACTTCCTTTGTTTCGCTATGTTTGTCCATGACCTTAGGAACATGCGTCTTAAATTGTTTGTCCATTGCGGTAACCAAGACTCTTTTATAAATAAATTTCCTGTTGTACCTCGAGTACTGCTGTTTACAAGTAAGATTAAGGCCTTGTTCTTTTCAGCGCATCGTACCGTTGCGTATTACTATATCAAATTTTGTTATTTTTATATAGGCTATATGTTGCGATAATTTCTAACGATTTTTTCGTGACTTTCAGTATTCCTTCGAAAGATTCTAAAACTATTTTTTAATTATTTTTCATAATCTTTAGACCTTATTTCGAGAGCTATCAAATTTGCAACAGTAATACGCCAACGCAACGATACGCTGAAAAGAACGAGGCCTAAATGCAGTGCATACTCCACAGGACTCCATGCATGCACCGGCCGACTGTTGATCTACTCCAACTATGCTATTTAAAACATCGTTTAGTTCTACTCTAAAGAGATAAACTCTACATCTGATCTGATATATTAGAGATAGATTATAAGTTAAAGAAACCCCAAAAAAATTATAAGTCAGAGATGAACTTCATATATTAACATAAATCTAGCCACGCAAACGCATACAGACCATCTCGCTAGCTACTGAAGTAGTACATGGTAAAAAAGAGAGCTCCACGGCTGGAAGCTGGAGTTCCATCAGATGGTGCAAGCACGAATATGTCGCCGCCCTCTGAGTCTTAAACATCCTGCTTAATGAACTGGTATCCCGATGAAAGCGCGCTCTACCGAATTCCGTGATCACCCCATCTGCAGTTCTTTTGTAGATCGGTGGGGAAGATTGTGGGCACACGTTTTCAATTGCTCAAAGCTTTCACAATTCTACCGACGATTTGAACCAACTAACAACCCATTATTGTCTATTTGATCGTTTCATCCAAGAGGGTACACTGTTTCTTAATTTCATATCTCCTACATTTTTTATATGATAATCTTGTCTTTGTTCAATACAACAACAAAATGCATGGTAGAAAAGAAAAGGCTAAGAAGAACAAGAAAATGGATCCCCTTGTACAAACCGAAGCAACACATGCTCAAGGGTGGTTGGTTGAAGGAGGAGATGAAGAATTGGAAGTGGAGCCTGTTACAGGACTGACTTGGAAATTAATTGAAGAGGCATGCGGGGCTGAGGAGGTCACGAAACTTCGTAGAAGTTCAAGGTTGTCTCAAGCTAGAGAGATTGATGAAGAAGAAGTTGTACAATCTGAGGTCGAAGAACCTATCATTGAGGATGATGGAATTGATTATGAGTCTGACCAAGAGGAAGTGGTCCCAATGAATTATGAGGAAGAGGGGGAGAACAATAATTAGCCAACAGCCACTGCAATTGATCATATCTATCTTATCATGATAGTGATATCATCACTTATCAACTATCCATTATCTATTTAGTATTTACTATTTATCTTATCATGCATCCTATCAGTGTATATGAACTATCAGTGTGTGGCTGTCTGTATGAACTATCACTTATCAATTATCAGTCAATCAGTTGTTTGCAATTGAGGGCTGCACTTTCTTTGTATATTTATTGTGAACATGTGCACAGGTTTGAAAATTACTAATGTTTTCCATATCCTTTTGTAGGCAATATTACATTTATATTGCAAATTGTTATGATGACCATTGAATTTTGCTTGCTGGATTGATTTAAGTTTGAGGACAATGTAGATTCAAGTTGAATTCCTACCACTGAAAGGTATGCCCCAACTATCTCACTTGAAAAATATAGTGTACATGTATAGAATTATGATTTACATAGCAATTTTCTTTGCATATTTGCTGGTATTTTTGCTGATACAGTAGAAAACGTCTAATTCGTCTAGACGCGTCTAATCGTCGTCTAAACCGTCTGGACGCTAGACGGTAGGTGACCGATCGTCTAGCGTCTAGCGTCTAGGTGAACATTGTTTGTTGGGTGTTTTCCAATATTGAGTTGTAATTGCTATCCTCTTTTTGGCGGTTTATAATGACCTATTTGAGTTTTTTAATTAATAGTTCACAATAACATTTATGTCCCTAGGTTTCTTCTCTTCATAAAGCTGCAATCAAAACATGGTTCCTTATGCATAGTGGTTCAGGTTTGTTCTTCTGCTCCTCTAACTAAAACCAAGGTTGACGCCTCTTTTGCATTGATGAGGTCAGCACTATGCGTACTACCGCTGTCATGTATAGTTTATAGATTACCAACAAGACTGTCTCCTTCGTTAATTTGGTAATTACCAAAGTCATTGCTGCCCGCTAATTTTCTTTTTTTTGTGTTAGTTTTTTAGGTTATTCACTTTCATTCTAACTTACCTGACATGCCAGACGTGGTTTTAATTTTGTTTTTCGATGACATTTCTTAGCCGATGTAAATTATCCAACGGAGTTGCTATAGGTTGCCACTTCCTGCTCCCATTATGCACAAGGTTAGATGGCTGAGACGAAGCATCCAACATAATTTCATAGTCCTTTGTATATTTAGTTGTCCGATTGTTTGTACAAGCCTACCGAGGCTAATGGGCTTATGTTGTAGATTATAATTTTTTGGTGCTGTTTTAACATATAGCTTCAAATTTCATTATACAAATTGAGGGAAACAGTTATGAGTCGGACTCAAACAGGAATCCTAGGCCGTGCCAGCCAAGAAGCTGTTCGGCAGGATGCTTATGGGCCTAATAGAACCTTCCAGGGAGCTGGGCCCTGGTAGGCTGTTCAATTGGGGGCCGTCAGGGAGTGGGCCACGGCAATGTGCCGTAATTTTATCCCCGACAGCCTACTTATATTTTGTGTGAAAAATATTTTCGCCTTCATGCTTATTTGAATGAACTTAATCTCGGTACAAATTGGAATGGTCAAATATTTCAGTGTTTTGCCTTGCTTTTCCATCCTAGACAGATGGTCACTTACTTTTTTTAAATGACTCACCATCACGAAGGTCTGGTTACATACAAATTTTACTCAGTTCATTTTTCACCTTACGAGAAATCATTGACACGAATAAGTACAACATTTTTCTCTCTATTCCACTTTTTCGACCATTTCTTCGTGTTTTTTTCTCACCAGCTGGCCATGGGCCCGCTTATTCCACTAGTGGCATAGAAGCATGACACAGTAGAGAATGAAAGTGGAGCGAAGCGTGGCAGCATAACGATGTTGAGTGTTAAAAGCAGAGTTGAGGACGTGAGCCCACGCGGTGAAAAGAATATTATTTTATTTGTTGAAAATTACTCAAAAGTTTCTATAATAAATCGTCACCTCTATGTTGTTTTTTTGGCAAGACTCCTAGGTTCCCGATCCTCTCCTCGAAAGGCGGTGATCCTGTGCAGTACTGCCCCTCTGCAGTTCTCCTCTGCAGTACTGCAGAGGATGTGCTTCCCTCCTCGAACACCCTATGAATAATGCCATTCATGTTTTTGTTAAGAAACAACATTTTATTAGACTATAGGTCAATGGTTTACATCCATAACAAATCTTACAACACTAAAAACAAGGAGCGCGCTGGCTGTTTTAGTTTGCAGTTATGGGATGTGGTAGGCCGGAGGATACGTTCGTGCTAGTAGCGGTCTTTGTTGTGGTGCTTTGGGTTGATGTTGTTTGGATCAAGTACGTTGTTACTTTCCACGTGGCCTCAGCAAGGTCCATAAATAATCGCTGCTAAAATAAGGGTTAGAATTATAAGGCTTTTTGTTCTGCTCCAAGAAAGGGAATATATTACAACAAAAAGATCGGGAACAACACCAAAAGGACAGTGCTTAGATCCTTAATTAGGACTGGAAATACGCACAAAAGAGTAAAGCAACTGGGACTTTTCTGGGCTGCATAATTTTTACAAAGGTTGCTAGTTTTCTTCTAAGGTACTGATGTAGGTAAGCTTCCTCTTAGCCTGCTGTAAATGTCAAATGCAATTTCAGGGAATGCCGAGTGTTAATAGAAAGGGCAAAAGGACCAACAAACTAAAAACTGAGAAGAGTAAGGACAAAATCACAAAAGCACGAAAGCAAAATCATTACAGACGCAGGTCTGCACGGCCTAAGTAGAAAAAAGCGCTACTGCAGGGAGTTATCCGCATTGGGGACAGGACAGGCTGAGTTGTCAAAACATGTAGCGGACATGCAGAGGTGGGACCCAGCGAGCACGAAGCAGGAGGCGCGGGCACGTACAGCAGATCCGACATGCGTCCAAAAGTAGGTATTAAACTGCTGGCTGGCAGCAGGTGGTCCATCAATCGGGAAAATCCAACGTACGTGGGCATAGCCAGCGCGTAGGAAAACATACTGCTACGCGGTACAAGGAGTTTAAAAATATCTCCAAATAAAGATCAACCACCTACTAGAAGTCATACGAAGAACATGTTGCATCTCTCTCGCTCGAAACAAGAACTTGGTGCATCAGTTGAATATGGTCGGATAGTACTAGGAACAGATACGGATTTACATTTTTGTCGGATGTGGATACGGATACATATAGTGACATGGATATTGTTGAATACTGAGACGAATAGTGTTGAATACAAATACAAATCATATAAGATCAATATTATTGGATATAGTTCGAAACGGATATTACTCGGATAATTTATGATATTATCAATATAATAAGTTTAGTTGGGTGTTGTCCGGTGTAGAGTAGGGTTTTCTACCTATGGTTCAGATAGTATCTGTCAAATTATCTGTCAAAAACTATCCATATTTTATTCGGTAAGTATCCATCGAAATTATCAGCATTCATATCCGTATCAGCAAAAATAGCCGAAAAATCTGTAAAACTATCCAATTATGTATCCAATTGATTAGGTCGGTCGGACGGTCGGAACATATCCATACCATTTACACTCCTACTTGTATCATATGTGGTACAATGTTTGCACTCGTAAACATAGACCAGGCATTTCATGTACTCCCTAAATGGGCATTGGCCTGAAGATGGAACGGACCCTGGACCAGACCAAACCTTCCACCACAAGGGGAGAAATATCACACTAACCCATGAGGACCTAGGGCACCAACCATACCCAAAACTCTGCTGAGGAGGATGCTCAGGCCAACCACCATGAAGAAACTTAGAAAGGATCTTATTGTCATACCTTGTTGTGCCATCATCAGCACCACCACTGCGATGAAAACGACCAACAAACCGTAACCTAAAATATAAATCTAACCAATATATAAAACTTAATTGCAAGAGAAAAGCCCCCCCTCTCCCACCTCCGACAAGTTCATTGGAGTTGAGGGGTGAGGGGACCGGGATGGATCTGGAGAATTTAGGGCTAGAGTGGAGGTGTTAGGGTCGACGATGGCTTGTGGTCTGATGCCATCAATGAAATAAAATATAACCTATTCTAGGTCCTGCATGTTCTTTGTGCTTTTTTGCACCTAAACTTCGAGAGCTTCCCAAAGTAGTCTCAAGAGTTAGGCCCAGTTCATTGATTTCATTATGTTTTTCTGTGGTGAGAACTCTGCTTTGGCTATCCACACAACCTTGATGTTGTTGCATTGCACACAACCATGGTGCTGCATGTAGGGATGTATTCGGATCGGATAAGATCGGATATCGTTCTATCCATATCCGCATCCGTATTTTTTACTAGATACAAATTCAAATACGAATGTGTCGAGTATGGATACAAATTAGAATAATACTGGATAATATCGGTTACGAATACGGAGCGAATACAGATTGGATAACACAAGGATACGGATATTGTTAGTCGAATAGTTAAAATTAATTTTCAAAAAACGGTTCCAAATTTTAACAAAATATGGTCAAAATTTAAATCTAAAAGTGGAAATTTATAACATTAGTAAAAAACAAAACATTAGAAAGTCTATACACGAATATTATTAATTTAGTCTAGATTTAAAAATTCAAAAAATAAATTTAAAAGTTGGGAACTATCAATAAAAAATTGTAGAAATACGTTAAAAATTTCAGAAATACATTTGGATAATAATAATATCCATATTTTATATTGGGATATTATCCGAACAAAAACTCGATATTCATTATCCACCGAATAGTCAATGCTCCGTATTCGTATCCATATCCACACCAAATTATCCATATCCATATCCATATCATTATCTGTAAAAATAGTCGAATATCCTTAAAACTATCCAAATCACTATCCGATCAATTCGGTCGGTCAGATAATATCCGTACCATGTCTACCCCTAGCTGCATGGGGTATGTCATGTCCTAGAGGTGCATCATGTGTGGTTCACAGTTAGACAATGTCATTATGTTTGTCAACCATAGCATCTTCTAGAGGTTAGTGGGCTCCGACTAACTGGGTGTAACCAGTTGTTGTTCACAAGCGCTTGGTAGACTAATCAGTTTTTGCTAATAGCAATGTGGAACAAGTTGGGTTCTATATGGCAAAGTGCCAAACGTGTCATTTGTCTACAAAAAGTTAACCTTCTTGATATCCCCTAGGACTGTTTTGCTATTGCTTAAAAGAGTCAAAGTCCATAGGATCACAAGAATGATCCACACCAACCCATGCACTTCGACGAACATTGCCATGCGTAACTGATGAATCCATAGGGTTCTTTTAAGCTTAAGGATCGAGTTAATTTTGGGATGTCTAGGATGCTAAAGGCCTTCGAACCCACTTGACAAGGCTTTGTGAAATTGAATCTGAAGAATTTCTCTTCAAGAAGGATGAACACCTAATCTTGTCGAGTTATCACTTGATTCCCTTTGATAACAGGAAGTAGACTAATACATTTCTGGTTATCGATACAATGTAATTCGTCCTATGACGATTCAATGTTTCGACGAGGCATCCAAAGTTCAATCCCTATATGTGTTGCTAATTAAAAATTGTATTGTAACTCCCTAAACCTCTTAGCAGGGTCATGGCTAGAAGATTTTCTTAGGGAAACCAAAAGGGACCATTTTTTACTGAGGGAACCAAAAAGATTTTTTATTGCTACTTGAACTTACAAACACCTGCATATTTAAGAATATTTTTAACTTTCCAATGATTTTAACATGCAAATCCAGGTGTATTCATTTTTTTACTACTTTAACATGCAAGCCATAATTTTTTTTAATATATTTTAGCTAGATAATAGTGTATACATAGAGCATAGGGGTTTTAAGTTTCAATTGCCAAGGCACCTACTAGCACTCAAGTCTCCAACCCCTATCTCTGAGGTTGTATCGTAAGTTCGTAACTCATGGCATTTTAGCTCTGTAAACTTGCTCCCTTTTGCAGCCTAGGCCCAAATGTCCAATATAAGAAATATATTTCGCTGAGGGAGTGGGTTTTCTCTGATCTTGCAGAGCACTGTGCGTAGGTTCATCCCTCATGCTAATATAGAGCAACTCTAAGGAGTTTAAAAGGTAAAATGCAGTTCAGTATCCAAAAGGTTGTTAAGATGTCATTTTATGGAGCTATCTAGCACAACATCAAATGTTTGAGAGGGACAATGGCGCGATTGATTTTAGGAAAATCTCCATAGAGAATGCAGGTTTGCACAAAGTTTCTAGGAGAAATTTGCATACGCGAAATGGACTTTCGAGTGGAAGATAAGAGCACGGCCTATTAAACATCAAGCAAAAAAACGAGAGAGGACAAGGCGTGAGAAGGACCAAACCGTCCTCTACATCTGCGGTCATTCTCCGTCCATTCCTGTAGGTGTCACAACCCATCCTGAATTGAAAAGAGAGCCCTCGAGATGACGATCCGACGGACGGAAACGCAGCACGATGTTCTTGGCAGGCTCCGGCGAATGCAGGGCATAAGGAAACGCAAGGCTCTCACTCCTCCGCTGCGTCACCTCCATTTCCTCTCTCTCTCTCTCCCCTACACATATATTGGCATCGTTTCCGCGTTTGAAAGGCGAGCTGAAGTTTACTCCATTTTTTTTTTCTTGACTCAGAAAGGAAAGGCGAGCTGAAACCAACCCCCGGGCCTGATTCTATCGCTGCACAGTTCAGCATTTGAAAGGTGAGCTGAAATTAATCAATCCCAGTGCCCCCCCGATGATTAATTCGATCGCCTGGCCTTGTCCGGGCTACAGGACACTGACAAACTGACTAATCCTCTTGTGTTGACCAGCATTTCATATTTTTGTTTTGATGAGAAAAACGATTTTTTTTTTGTTCTTTGTATTTCTTTTTTGGCTAGTTCGTCTTCGTCACCGACTGAACAACTTCAAATTTGAGAATAGACTATATAACATATTAATTGTAGCCAGGACACAGTCGGCGACGTCAGCTTTTTGTTAGGAGTAGAGTTTAGCAAGATTTGTCTGATATCATTTTTATTTACTCCTATTTGCAGATGACTAATATATTGGTCGTCTCGGTAGACCTGGCATGCTGCCGCTGCAGACGGAAAATCGAGAGGGTCCTGGCAAGACTCGAACGTCAGCAATGTGTTATTTCCACTTTGCATGAATGATGAATTCATAGTAGTTACAATGCATGATAGGTATTCGTCCGTACAAACGATTTTGTATTAGTAACAGCCATTAGCTGCTAATTGTGCACTTACGACCTAAAAAAACAATCTGGTCGTCCTCGATCCCCAAATGCTGGCTTGAGCACTGATGTTCGTCGTAATATAACATGTTCAATGAAAATTTAGTAACTTGGCTTGAAATTGCATGTCTCCCTCTAATTGCAAGCCAAGCTAGCTCCCACACTGCAAAAGTAGAATGTGCATGGAATACAACCAAAACCGTTCTTTACTTTGGTGTCCAGCACAATTTTCTTCTCAAAATGAAGTGCTTTTCAGATGATTTATTTCCACACTGATTATGCATGCTTAGTCGCGTGTAAATAAATGGGGACTGTACTTATGTCTGTGGCGCAGGGGATCCAGAGTTTAACATCGAGAAGATTGAGTACGACGAGAAGAACAACTGGGTGGTCATCCGCGGCAAGTTCGACACAAACAGGCTCGCCTGGATGATCAAGAAATGGGCCGGCCCGGTCGTCAAGCAGATCAAGATCGTGGAGATATGGCTGCCGCCACACCACCACCGCCGCCGCCGCCGCCGCCACCCTCGCCGCCTCCTCCTCCTCCGCCGACCGCCGCCGCCGCCGCCGCAGCCACCGACTATCTTGCCGTGGCCGTACCCGCTGCCGTACCCCGTACCGGTGCATTGGTGGCACTGGCACAAGCCACCATGGCCGCGGCCGCCTATATGGCCTCCGTGGCCGTGGTCGTCGTCGTCGTCGTCGAACTGCGCGTGGCACGACGACGCCGACTTCGCGGATGGCATGCCGGGCTTCCCGTCGCACGGCATGCCGGGCTGCCCGTCGCACGGCAAGCTGCCGCCGTAGTGCCCGCCGCCGACCGGCCAGCCGCCGTGGTGGGGGTTTGCCCAGGACAACTCATCATGTGATGATGTGATCGATGCCACACTTCTGCGTACTGCTACTACCATTGCGTGCGTCCGAATTAATCGGAATTAATTAACACGAGACTGATGCTACTCCGGTGTTACTGTTGAGTGAATATTTTGATGATGAAGTGATTTTCCAATAATTGAGATTTGATTTTTGGACTAACAATGGACTAATGATTTTTTTTGTGAGATTTTGGAAATATATGTGTGTGTGATTTTGTAGAAAGAAGAAAAGAAAAAAAAAAGAAAGAAAAGAAGAAGGAGCTGTGCGCTGTGCATGCATGTGCACGTGCGTGATGTGCGTGTGCGGGCGGCCCAGCTGCATGCGGCCATGCGGGAGGCCCAGGCGGATGTGCATATGCATGCACGTGATGTGCTGTGGATGCATGTGTTCATGCAGTGGGCTGGGCATGCATGCAGGAGGCGCACGGCGCATGCAGGCGGCGTGCAGAAGGCCGGCCCAGCGAGGCCAGAGGCAAGCGCACGCAGGGCAGGTGGGCTCGTGCGGGGCGCTGCAGGCGCTGCGGCCCAGCTTAAAGGAGCGAAGTGCAGCCCAGCTGGGCGAACCGACGCTGCCCGGACGAACCGACTAGACGAACCGACGTATTTTCACTATAAATGGATACGGGAGGCTCGGGTTTAGAAAATAGGCAGGGTTTCCAAGTGCCTGTGACGGCCACGAAATTTAGCAAGTCAATTAGAGGAGATTAGAGGGAGATTAGACGTGATTTTGGTGCTTCCATGTAAAGGAACCAAGTGTTTCAATATGCAATGAAGATTGATGGTTCCGGTTTTCGATCTCTCCCATCTCATGATTGATTTCATTGTTTTCTCTCATGTTTAAGTACTGTTTAGCATTGGTTTAGTGTTGTTTTAGTTATTTCGTCCTTGGTTTAGACTCGTTTAAGGTTTTTAGGTATTTTTATACCGTTATTTTGCGCCACGATCCTTCAATTGGTATCAGAGCCAGGTTGCTCTAAGTATAATCTTACGATTAAGAGTGATGGCACAGTTTAGCACTTTTTCTATGACTAAACATCCTGTTTTTAACGGTGAGGATTATCCGTACTGGAAGGTTCGTATGCAATCCTTTTTGCAATCTCAAAGTTACGAATTATGGGAAGTGGTAGAAACCAAGTATGTGAAACCTGATAGCATTAGCACTAAAGAACAAAAAGATCTGTTTACTCTCAACCAAAAAGCGATGAGCTATTTTTATGGTGCTTTATCTAAGGACGAGTTCAATAAGATTTTAGGTTTGAAAACTGCTTATGACATTTGGGAGTCTTTGAAAACTTCTCATGAGGGCACTAATGAGGTAAAAAACGCAACGATTGAATTATTTACACTTGAGTACGAGCTATTTGCTATGAAATCTGGTGAAAACATTGATACTTTTGCTGCTCGATTTAATGAATTGGTTCATAAACTCACATCTCTTGGTAAGGTGCTTTCTCAAGAATACCAATGCAGAAAATTACTTAGGTCTTTAGATCAAAAGGTGTGGTATTTTAAAGTAACTGCAATTACTAAATCTAAGGACTTGAGTACTTTGAAATTGGATGCTTTGCTGGGTTCTTTGAAAATATATGAGATGGGCCTTAGTCAGATTGATCCTAATAACACTGATGATACTCCTATTGCTCTTGCCTCAGTGGAAAAAAATAAGCAAAAGGTTTTTAAAATCGAAAAGAATATTGATGACATGAATTTCAGTGAATTTTGTAATCTTTTTGAAAAGATCTCAAGTGTCATGAAAACCAAATTTGGCAAAAGTAAAAAGGATCTCATCAAGTGTTTTAACTGTAAAGAACTTGGTCATTATCAAAGTGAGTGTCCAAAGATTGCTAATGTTAACAAAAATTCTAGTCCTTTTCAAAAGAAGAAATTTTCAGGTTCCAAGATGAAGAAGTCATTTCAGAAAGTGTTCGTGAACATGGTGGAGGAGCTTGATTTTTAGATGATGACGAGGACGACAATGATCCTTTGGCCACACTTGGAGAGGATGAAGACGTAGCAGATATTTGTTTGGTTGGAAGGGACGCATGTCTTGGATCGTCTAATGATGTAGACACTGAAGATGAAGGTCAATATCAAGAACAAGATGAGGTAAACAGTGAAGCTTTTGAATTAACTAGACAAATTTGCATTAAATTGATGAACAAGTACAAAAATTTGAAGCTAAAATATAAGAAACTTAAGACTGACAATTGTGATTCTTGTGTTAGATTGAAAAGTAAAATTACTGAGTTAGAAGATGCAACATGTGACACCTGTGAATTTTATAAGAATGAATATGCTTTGTTGCAATCTGGTGCTTCTTCCTGTGAAAAATGCATTCTTCTAGAAAAAGAGCTCGATTCTTTAAAAACATCTTCCGGAAAAAATGATTCCACGTTAGAAAAACGAGTGTATGTTATAACAAAAGAATTTGAATGTGATGATCTAGTTAGCCTTAGAAAGAAATTAATTGAACTTGAAAAACGTCCACACGTCTTAATATGTAATCGTTATGCTGATCTTGCTCAACAGAATGGCTATTTGAAAGCGACTCTTGAAAAAATGACAAATGATGAAAAGAATTTAAACATGATTTTAGATACTTCCAAATGCTCGTTTATGAAGGAAGGAGTAGGCTATAATAAGAATAATTGTTCTCAAGCATCGATAGTTAATGATCATGGCCATTCAAAATCATTTGTAAAGAAAATCCATGATATGAATATGGTTGACAAATTTGAAAAGAAACAAGTGAGATGTTTTGGTTGTGGTAAAGTTGGACATATGAAAGTAAATTTCTAAGCTAATGTTGGTCCAAAATATTGAAATACTTTTCACCGTGTGTATTGCTACAATTGTGAAAAATTTGGTCACTATGCTAGAAATTGTTATGCTTTTCATAATTATGATTATGTGATGAATGGAGTTAAATTTCAGCAACATTACAATGTTCATTTAGATGCAAATAGACATGTAAATAAAAGAAAATGGATGTCCTTTTCAGTTTACACAAGATAAGAATCATATAGGAAACTTCTCTCATAAAAACGATGTCAAAACTATTTGGGTTCCTAAAAATTTGTTAAAAAACAGCAACACTTCTCAAATTTGGGTGTCTAAATGTGTTTTTCCATCGTAGATTAAAAGCAAAAGGCGCCTGCTTAAATTTGGGTGCCTAAAAGCACGAATTCTTTGCAGGCGCCTGCTTAAATCCTGATTTTGCAAGCGCTTTGCTTCTACAACAAATTTTGACGCACAACTTTTGTTTTTCTTTTTGTTTCTTTGTGTTTGTAGGCTGGTTACGTTATTATTGGGCCAGATTAGCTGGCTTCAGTCTGTGTCTTTCTTATTGGGCCTTACATCTGAACCAACCACTCCAGCCCACTAGCAAAAAAACATATATAAGCGTATGTACATGCACTCCCTATACCCTTGATCGGCGCATAATAAGCATGCTCGATCTGAAACACAAAGCGTGGCTGCGTGAAGGAAAAAACAAAAGGATCAAAGGCTGCAGCAAGTAAAGAGACGATCCCAAAGAAAAGTGAGTGACTTTTTAACTATGGTCAGATCTGTGCAAGTTTAGTTGTTAATTAACTTACTTTTTATCAAGTTGATTCTTGTGCTTCCCCCTGATTCGTTTGGCCAAATAAAAGAAAAGCATCAGTTAGATCATATTTCCCCTGATTCATAGTGAAAATGAGAATGAAAAAATTAGTAATATAATTGAAGAATACCTAATGAATGAAAACATATATAAAAATCCATACCATAACATTCAGAAAAATATGGTTCAACTGTGGAAGTCTGTGAGCTACCTGATCAGTTCAAAAAAAAAACAACAGTTGTCACAATTAGATCATGAACAAAAATGCAGGAACAAAGGGAAGAATTACTATCACAGGAACAAAAAAACAATAAGATGGATATCCCAGAGTCTACATTATCCCAGGTATGTGCATCAGTTGTAAATGTTGTGATATTTAAATTTATAAATCTTAGAATTGCAGATAGCTAAACACATTTCAATTGCTTTGAGCCTTTGACTCAGGATTTTGATATGAGCACCGTGAACTCACAGGAGGAGTACGAAAGTTTCAGTGTTAGTATACCATTACTTGTTCCCTGAATTGCTCTAACACCCATTGAAAGAGAAATTATGTGGATCACAAATTAACAGAAAAAACATATATCAAAATTCATTCTCCTTGTTCTCCATTTTCGCAGCTGAGGATTTCACAAGAAAATGGTTAGGCATTCTCAAGTCTCTTCAGCCAAGTGACCAATTATGCGGTATATGGGAAAAACTCAATTGAACAGACAAGCAGCTACACAGATTTTCAGACGGATGTGAATGGCACAGCATGCATGGGGGAATACATGAGACTACTGCAAAGCCCGACTCCATATGAGGTAACTAAAAAATGCAAGAAACGCACTGAACATGTTTCAAAAAATATTGTTATGCTCCAATGAATGCATTTCCATTGTATGAAAAATGCTGCCTCTAACTAGTTTGTAACTAAACAGAATTCAATGATTATGACAACAAGCAGAATGAGTAGTAATGATTGCATGGTTGATGAAGATATGGAACATGAACATTTTTTTAACATACAAACAGAACAGACAGTACCTCAACAGAGTGTGATAGAATATGAAAAAAAGGGAGACTACAGTTGAAGTGCCACAGGAAGAAGATATTCTTGTTGCTGACAGCATTGAAACTACTATAGATGAAGAAAATGTGTCATTTGGTGAAGGAACAAATCTATGTGTACTCTTAGATGCGATTGATGAAGCCCAGAAGCACCATGAAGATGAAGAGAATAAGGTTGGAATGATTTTCACGGATGACAAGCAAGGTCAAAAGTATTTTAATGACTATGCTTTCATCATGGGCTTCTCAATTGAGGTTGCACACACAAGGTTAGACCGGAAAACCAATAAGCTAGCGAAGATAACATTGAAATGCAACAAATTCAGAAAAAGAAAAAACAAGGCAGCCAATGGTGATGTTAATATTAATATTGATGGCAATGCACCACAAGTCGAGAGTACAAACACACCAATGGCTACAAGGGGCAAAAGGAAGAGAAATGTGAACAAAACAACAGGATGCCCTACCACAACGGTACTAACAAAAATCAAGGGTATATGGACGATCAGCAGAGTGGACCTCGGACATAACCAGGACTTGAGCCCAGAGGAAGAAACAAAATTCCTTAGCACACACTGTAATATAACAGTTGAAGAGCAGAAATTGATCAAAAGCTTGCAAGTGGTGAAAATACCTACCAGGAAAATCATGGCTCTAACTGCATACATAAGGGGCAACTTGGCAGCGGTACCCCTCACAAAAAAGGAACCCGCAACAATACTAGCAAGGGGGATATGATGGAAATGGCTGAATACTTTGCTAAGAAGCAAGCAGATGATCCAATGTTTTATTACTCTTTCAAGTCTGACAAATCTAACAAGGTGCAAAGCATTTTCTGGTGTGAAGGAAGACACAGAACAAATTATGAGATATGGGGGATTGTATCAGCTTTGATACAACGTACAAGACTAACCAATATGAAATGCACTTTGCTCCTTTTGTTGGAATCAATGGACATGGTGACAATTGCTACTTCGGCTTTGCTTTTCTCAAAGATGAGACAATTGGCAGTTTCTGCTGGCTCTTCCAGACATTCTTGAATGCATGAGTAACAAACATCCAAAAATAATCATAACAGATCAAGATGCTGCAATGAAGGCAGCAATATCACAGGTGTTTACCAAAACTACATATAGAAACTGCTTATTTCATGTATTAAGAAAGCAACAGAGAAGACTGGCAGCACATTCCAGGATAATCCAGACTTATGCAAGGAATTTTTTGATGCAGTGAACAATTCTCTAACAGAATAGGAGTTTGAAAATTCTTGGATTGGAATTATGAGCAGACATGATGTGCAACATATCAAATATTTCAAGAAAATGTGGGAAACAAGAAAGAGATTTGTGCCTGTCTACTTCAAACAAAACTTTTTCCCATTCATTCACACAACATCGAGAAGCGAAGGCACTAATGCAGTATTCAAAGACAATGTTGACTCAACATGTAGGATAACAACTTTCATTGAAGAGTCAGAGATGATATCAGATTCTCTGCATGAGAATCAGTTACAACAAGACTTAATTACCAGGAACACACAGCCAAATGCATTTTGATCAGATTATTACTTTGAAAAACAAGCCGCAAAGTTGTTCAACAGGAAGATTTTTTATAAATTCCAGCAGCAACTGAAACACAAAACAAAATAACACTAGGAGGAAATAGAATTTAAGAAGAGTTATGCTTGCTACAAAACAACAGCGGCTACTATTAACGACGTTAAAATCAGGAACTACATGGTGAAAATTGACATGGAAAATGAAACATACAACTGCAATCGCTGCAAGATGGAAAAGGATGGCATACTTTGCGTTCATGTCCTAAAAGTAATGATACACCTAAAAATAGAGGAAATCCCTGATAAGTATATTTTGGATAGATGGACACCACATAAACAGACAAACTATCGATACTTGTGGGCTGCAACCAACAAGCAACAAGATGGGAGCCAATTGAAATTCAGTATCCTCTCAAGAAGATTGGTACAAATAGCGTCAAATGTCTGCTTGAATGACAAGAAGTACACATATCTTGTTGCTGAAATAGAAAGAATAGAGCAAAATTTTTTGGATATGGATGACAAAAATCAGCCAGGGGCAGAGGGTACAAAAAAGCATTGAATATGCTGCAAGATCCAGAAGGTGTTAACCCAAAGGGACGGCCCGTGACAGTACCTAGACATAGAACGGTTATGGAGCAAATAAGAAGTAAGAAACAAATCATCACATGCAGCACATGTGGCGAACATGGTCACAATAAGAGGACATGCAAGAAAAAAGGTAAATTTTTTTAAAAAGTAAACTTATAAAAATATTTGTACTACAAATCAACATAAATTTACAAATTTTTATCAATTGCAGGCATAAGATAACAACCAATATCAAAAGAGAGGGAAGAACCTAATGAAATAGACTGCAATCAAACAGGAGTTAAAGGAAAATGAAAAAACCAGGAAAGTATGGTTCAGACAAAAAGATGTTGACAAACTTGGAATTCAGGGAAAGAAGATCGAAAAGAATGGGCAAGGAAAACCTACAAATACATAAGACGCAAAAAAATATTATTACTTCAATTTATTACTATGTACTTCTTAAGTGCCAAACAAAGTTATGAAGTAATTGTGTGCTTGATTATTACTATAATTGTTTTATTGGAGGCGCAAGCTAGCATGCATGTGAATTGTTGAGTTTTTGTGCAGTCGCCCCACCCATGCATTTTTAAAACTATAAACCTCCTAAAACATGAATTTTAGAAAGAATTGAGAAAGAGGGGATCAATTGGAGGAAATTTGGTCTAGCAACGTAAACAAATCCAGAATTCTTACATGTTTTAAAAATGCAATCAAAATTTTTTAGTATGAGTCCATAAATGTATTTAAGCATTACAAATGTTTAATTTTCCGATATCGATTAGTACAAAACAGAAATAAAATACCTTCGAAATATTGAACTATAGTTAAGGAGCACGTATTCATGAAGATGCCCACAAAAAAACTGACTGTTTCCAAAACATTTAGGATTTACAAATGATTTTATTACGAACTAGCTATTTCAGCAGCTCGGACGGCACTTTGCACAAGCACACGGCGGCGGTGGCGGCGGCGGCGGCTTGCAGTAGCTGTAGCACTGGCACTGCTGAGGGTAGCAAGTGCCGCAGCTCCCTAGCCACCAGGGGCACGCGCCGCCGGCGTACGGCGCTTGATACGGGTACGGCCATGGATACACGTGCACAAGCTTGCATGGAGGCTCCTTCTTCTCTTAATTCCTTCTTCATGTCTTTCTTCTCTTCCGTTATGGCATCCTTCTTGTCATCAACCTTCTCGATCTCGATCGACTTGATGAACTTGCCGGCCTCGCACCACAGCCTGCCTTTGAGCTTGTCGGCGTCGAACTTGCCAGTGATCGTCACCTTGCACTTCCCAAACTCGACCTTCTCGATGCAAAACTCGTCTGCATTTGCAAGCATGCATGCGCTCACATGCAGTGTAAGCTAGCAAATCGTGTATGTAGGTATCGATCAGGAGTTACATGGTCTAATTATTAGTCCCGGAATTACGGTGTTCATTTATATCGATCACTCTGAAAACTTTTCAGCTTAAGAATCTTTTGTAGATAGACAAGTAATAACGATTATAATAATTACTTGGTACTTTGGTAGTTTATATGAACGTACCCGGGTGGCAAGTCAGGACCTTTTGGATCTTTGTCTTGCAACGACAGCACTCATCTTTTAAAGTGACGATTAACTTGGGCATCTGCAAAGAATGGCACACCTTAATATATATACATTAATTAAAAACAATAACATCCGATTATATTGATATGTTAAGTTGTTAACCACGATCCACAACATGATATTCGTGCGTAATGAACGCTATCGAATTACCGGGAAAACTTAGGATATATGTGTGGTTTCTGTGGGTATTAGAAAATCGGAAAATTGTAAAGAATTTCTATAGCAATTTCTTGTGATTTCACATGAAGAAAGGGAGTTAATTACTGGATAAAAAAATATTGTGCAACAAGTTAAAAAATATGTATCTTCTCTTCTGGCTCCGGCCGTTCAGATCAACAAGTAAGTTTAAGAATGGAAAGGATCGAGTATGCCAGACCTTTTCTTGATGCTGTTCTACGTGCGCACAAGTAGAAGAAACGAGTTAGTTAGTTCGCACCTTGCATGAGTGGGAGGGAAAGGAATTGTAGGTCGGAGACGGTGAATGTTCTTTGATTGGCACTTCAATTTATAGGTACAAATTGCAACATTTTTGCAATTTATTTTTACTTTAAAATGTATGGGATAACAAAGAAAACGACTAATTGGCTAAGAGGGATCTTCCAATTCAATGCCATTTCGCTTTCTTATTTTCTATTCTTTTTTGTCTTTTTTTTTGCACACGTGCCTACTTTTTATTGCTAAATTTAAAAACATCTGATGAAAGCATTTAGACCATGTTCTTTTGAGCTGATCTGAACGGCTGAACAGTTGAACGGTTAAAATGACTGTATTTCGAGATCTTCTCGAGGTAGCCTCGAGATTCGGATCCATTTCGTTTGACTTGCTTTATAAAGTGTTAGGACCCACCTTCAAAACTGTGACGCACACAAATTCCGCCGTTTTTGCGGGCGTGCCAGTGCATTTATCGAAAACGCACAAAAGAAAAGGGACAAAAACGTTGATATTTCATTATTGCAATAAAATATAAGTTCCTGTTGAGTTTGCGCTCCGTAGCCATGCTAGTTGGCCATCTTGTGTAGACGATTGTGATGGTTCTGGATCCTGGTATCTCGGAAGGCTACCCAGTTAATTACATCCGCGCGGGGATACGCGGAACACCTCCGATTAAGCCGCGAGGTTGTCTTCTTCTTCTCTACATCTTGTGCTTCACCGTGATGGGGTGGATGTAGGGTGTAATTGGCGACGGCAGGATACGTGGGGTCACACGGCCCACGCAGTGCCTAGCACAGCCATTGTATGGCTATGCCCGCTCGTGTCGTTTGAATTTGTATCTTCAAACGCCACGTTGGTGTAGTTGTACTTGGGAGATGCACGGCTTAGCACTTGACTTGGAGTTGAAGTAGACAGCTTGTTGGCGTCATGGGGAATATTCCGGTGTGTCCGGAGTTGGATGTAGGCATTGACAGTCTTGATCACTATCGTCTTGATTTTATTGGAGCAAAGTATATGTCGGTACCGTGGAATTGGGATCTCCACGATATTGTCGGTCTTCAGGGTCTTGTTCACCTTCAGGGCGTCGGGACGGATTGTATGTCGGTACCGTGGAATTGGGATATCCAGAATACCGCTAGCCTTCTGGGTCTTGTTCACCTTTGGGACGGTGTTTATTGGAGCAATATGTAGATCGGCACCGTGGAAATGAGATCTCTATGATCCCGCTAGCCTTCAGGGTCTTGTTCACCTTCGGCTTGTTATTGTTGAACGGAGTCGTTGGCCTTCTAGGTCTTGTTCACCTTCGGAGCCGTGTTTGTTGAAACAGAGAGGTATGTTGGTACCGTGGAACTGGGATCTCCACGATATATACCGCCGGCCTTCAGGGTCTTGTTCACCTTCAGGCGGTGTTTGTTGAACAGGAGAGTGCGTCGGCATTGTGGAATTGGGATCTCCACGATACCGTTGGCCTTCAGGGTCTTGTTCACCTTCGGGTGGTGTTTGTTGAACAGGAGAGGTGTGTTGGTACCGTGGAATTGGGATCTCCACGATACCGCCGGCCTTCAGGGTCTTGTTCTCCTTTGGGCCGTGCTTGTTGAACAAGAGATGTGCGTCGGCACCGTGGAATTGGGATCTTCACGATACCGCTAGCCTTTAGGGTCTTGTTCACCTTTGGGCCGGTGTCGGAATATGATATCTTCCGTCGGTGTTGATGTGGCAGTCAATCCCGCCGGTGTTGATGGCGTTGGAGAAGGTTGCCGGATGGCTCCCGTGATCGTTAACGGAGTCGCCGGTAGTCGGTCTTCGGTTTCCTTGAACAGAACGCGAGTCTGCTAAGGCAACTTGACGGACGGAGGCTAGGGACGATTCTTCTTAGCGGAACGTGTTTCCGATAGGGAAAACTTGTTATTTTATGCAATGTCGGTCTAGGCTTCTCCGTTTTTAACCGCGAACGACTTGGTTGATGACAATGACGATGCGCGGAGCGGGTAGGTCAACGGCCATCATGTACGTACTTTAAAGCGGAGCATTGTGTTGATGACGTTTTGCTAAGAATTTATCTCAGCGGAGACCTTTCGCCATGCAGTGTTTCCCCCGTGACTTTTACCAAATTCTCTGGCGTTGGAAACATAGCAGCAATTTGTTGGCACTGCTAGAAATTGACTGCATGGCGTGAATGATATCGTACGCATGCCACAACAAAAAGCGAACAAACATGGCTGATTAGCTCATGCACATACGCATGTGTGTGTATATACGTATATACATGCTAATACAATTTTTTAGCCATAACCATGTGCCTCTTGCTTGCCAAGAGCCAGCCAGTGTTTTGCCCCGCCTGGATGCCATGCCAAGGACGGAACGAGTCGCCGCCGCCGCACGTAGGAAGAGATGCCGCGCCGCCATCAATCCGAACTGGTCGAGGTGAAGATGATAGTCGTCGGCACCATACGTAGATACATGCAATTTACTTGGATGCCAAGCCGACGGACTCAGACACCACCGTAGAGAGTGCGAAGCCGTCCACCGCGCCGGGAGATGTCACTGCCGGTTTGGGGAAGGAAGTGGGCGCCACGCCGAGCCGCGTTGAGGAAGAAATCTGAGCGCCGCCGTCGTTCTGGGCTGGCCGAGGGAAAGATGCCGCGAGCGCCGGCGTTGTGGGGGCATGCCGTGCTGCTGTGGAGGCGCGCCACCGCTGGAGATGCTGCCGCGTGAGTTGCTCTGCATCCGAGGTGGAGAAGGACCGGGCTACTCTGGTTATGCCGAGGAGGGGAATTCGCCGCCGGCCATCTGTACTGCCGTCGGGTTCGCTGCCGTGCTGGGCCGATTGGGATCGGGGAGTACGCTGGCCACCCATGCATGGTGAAGAAGACTGACTCATCGCTTGAACAGATCGCAAAAGGGGGAGCACGCTGGCCACCCAAACGCTTGAGGAAGAAGATGATCCAGCCGCCGCCTTTGTAGATCGAGACTGGGGGAGCGCATTGTCACCTATGCACGCCATCGCTGACCGAGATCGGGGAGCACTCTGCCACCCATAATTTGGAGAAGACCGGAATTGGGGGAGCACACTGCCACCCATGCGCTGGAGAAGACACGCCGCCGCCGTGCTGGGCCGAGGAGGAGCCGGGAACGCCGCCGCCAGTTCGTTGTTGTGCCGTGGAGAGGAAAGGACGCACCGACGCTGAGATGGATTGGCCGCCGCCTCCTGGAGAGGAGCCAAGGCCGTCGTTGCTATGGATGTCGCAGCCATGCCAGTACAGATCGGACCGGGCGCCGCGCCTAGGAGATGGGGAGGCACGCTGGAGAGGATGATGCCGTGCTGTGGAGATCGAGCCGCCGTGGAGAATCCAACGCCGCGCCATGCCGGGGAGGTCTGTGCCGCTGCTGCCGTGTGGAGGCCGCCGCCGCCATGCTGGCTCGTCGAGGATGCCACCTGCGCCGCCGCCGCCGCCATGCCATGGAGATGCCAAGGTCGCCATGGCCGTGTCATGACCCTCTGCGTCTCGACAAGGAATCCGACACCATGATCTGATACTAGGCCCAGACTAGTACCTTATGATGGACAATTAAACGGTTATCATCACTGGCATTCCATTATTATTCAAAATAACAGAGTTTTACAAGATAGTATCATAAGTTATTACAATAAAACAGATATTACCAAATATTAAGAACGAATAACAAGAACATCAGAGCAGCAACAGCCTTCAGCGACGATATCCAAGTGATTGACCCGGACTCCCGCAGCTAGTCCTGCATACCTGAGTTCGGACCCTTCCTGTTCCTGATTAGACTTGCAACCTGAATAATAAAATTATCCGCGATAGATATAATGAGTACGCGGCTACCCAGCAAGCTATCCTTAATAAATGTATGCAATGGCAAAGATCAGGGGAATTCACTATTTTACACCAAAACCTATTTACTAAACAAGTTTTAGCAAAAGTGATGTTTTGTCGAATGCATGAATCTATAGTATCATCACGAACATCAAAGGAAGGTGCATCATCACACCAGGCCAAACATCAAAGGACGGTGCATCCTCGCGCCAGGGCAATCCCAGCTTACTCTAGTCAAGTTCAATTATTAAAAAGGTGGATCTACATGTGCAAACCTTTCCAGACTATGGACAGGGCTATCATAATATTTTTAACTCTGCAGAGTGTGTACAAGTTTCCCCACAAGCCCCGTCTCATCCACTAGGAGAAACGGTACAAGACTTTTCCAGCCTACTACGCCCACCACTTCACCAGCCCTCTCTTAAGGTTTCCCCGGCCCCGCCGGTGCCCGCCACAGTAGGGCGCCTTCTACGTCTAGGCACCACCCGGGGGCGTTCCCCATTTAAGCCATTCGGTCTCAGGAACGCACCTACCCCTCAGGTAAGGTCATGAGCCTTACCCTAGGGCAATAGTGACGAAACGTAACCGGACAGCCTACGAGCCAGTAGTTAGTGGGTTTCGTAGTGTACTAAGCCAGGGCCGAAGGCACAACTGGCTATACGGTTAGGTTCGGTCCAGCAATACACAAGCTTGAGTCCTTATTAGAGGAGACCCTCAAATCTCCACCACAGTCCCAGAAACATCTCTGCCGGGTCTCCCCTAAACAATCTACACTGGTTTTAGTTGTTTAGGGTTTAACCAAAAACATCATCACGAAGCATACGCCTCACGAAGGCACATTTAATTTATAGTGAATCCCAATGCAGTCCTACATATCTAGTCAAAGGATAGGCAAAGGAACAGAAAAGGGTTTATCAAATGAGGTCTAGTCATGCTAGTAAAGGACTATCATGAATAAGGCACACACGCTATTCTAATTTGCATGCAAAAATGAATACGAAAGGTAAAGACGATTAAGCTCACTCCGTCCAAAACTGTTGCCCTAAATCATAGTCAAGAGGACACATACTTTTGGACGGACTGAGATAGTAAAACATAGGACAGGAATATGCAAACAACTAGTGCTTGCCTGATAGCGATCAGCCTCTCAAGTTTCTCGAGCAATCGTCGATGATCTCAGCTCAGTTCTTTACCGATGACGTCACGGCCCAGGGTCCGAGTCCTGATGCTCCTCCGCGAATCCGCTAGGGCATACAGCTACGACACCACTGACGACGACGTCTTTGTGCATCTCGGGGTCTCGATAATTTTCCAGGAACCGATCGACACTCACGACACCGGCAAAAATTATCGGAACGGCCTACGCGTAAACCATGGCAACAACAAATAAGCGACAACATAGGAAAATCGTAAAATCATGAAATAAATACAGTAGGTAATATAGAATATTACGAGACTAGGAAAATTGGTTTGGGGCGAATCGGACCTGCGGTTTGGAAAGAACAAAATGTTGAAGTAGTACTGTTCATGATGGGGTTTCACCGTAGCATAAAAAAGGAATAAAATTCCCCACCTCTTCTCCTCACGCAGTGGCACAACCATTCACATTGGAAGAAAGAGAGAGGGAGAGGGAGAGGGAGAGAAAGAGGAGCCACGGGAGAGAGAGATAGACCGGCCGGAGAGGGAGGGAACTCCGGCGAGGGCGGCGCAGCGGCAAGGCAAGGCGACGGCGGTTTCTGCTGGGCAATGGCGCGGCATCCTGGCGGCAGCGGCGAAGGGAGGCGGCGGGGTGGGTGAGGCGCGCGGCGGCTCCCCCTGCAGGCGGCGGCCCGGCTGCAGCGGCTCTGGGCGGCGGCGACATGGCAGGGCGGCACTAGGCGGCTACGGTGGCGCGGCTCCCTTGGGGGAATGGCGGCGACGCGGCTCCAGCGAGGCGGCGCGGTTGCATCGGCGAGGATGGCGCGGGGCAGGGCAGGGCGGCACGACGGCTTCAGGCGACGTCGGCCACATGGCACGGCGAGCTCCAGCATGGCAGCGCTCAACGGCTGCGCGGGCCAGGGCGGCTCGGCTTGGGCGGCAGGGGCGGCATCGGTGGTGTGGCACCATGGGACAGGGGCGGCAGTGAGCTGAGGAAGGGGGCAGCGTGCAGGTGATGACGGCTGCAGGGGGATTAGATTTAGGTTAAACTTGTTTGGGTTTTCTTTTATATTGCAGGGAGATGGGCTTTGGGCCTGAGTCCCATTGGGCTTGATTTGGCACAAACCGAACTGGATGTAGCCGGCGTGGTCGGCCAGGAAGTAGGAGGGACGCTGGCTCGACAAGGATGCGGTCAGGGCCGTCGACGGTCTCCGGCGATGGGGATTCGGTGACCGTAATAACTTCGTATAGCATACATTATACGAAGTTATACGACTCGATGGGATAATAGATTCTCTCCTTGTACCCCATATGCATGGCTGTATCACATTGATCTCATGTATACAAAGCATGTTAGACTGTCTCGGGATTTACCGATCTTTAACGTGTTCTTGCATATTGCACTGCCTCGATTTAATCGATCTGTAATATGTGTTTATCTAGCAATACCGATTGTCAAATATCTCATATGCTTTACCTGAATCCGATGTATGCAACTGTCTCGATTAATCGATCTTGCGTATGCCTTGTTTAGGATTTTGGTGTTTAGATGTTTGCCGATCAGTATTGTTTCTACCTTTACTAGTTTTAAATCTTTAAACCGATCTGTTGGTTTACATCTTGCTTTAGATTTGAATACTGCCTTGGTCTGACCAATCTATCCGATCTATTACTTGATTTAATCCGATGTATTGATGAGAAGATTTATTGCTAATATCATATAAAAATACCAAAAAGAAGTAAGATTTACAATTGAAAGAACATTTAGATTTATTTGCTCAATCGGATATTAAGCCGATAGATCTTGTAATCGGGTTCCTTAAGGCCGATTACGAAAAACCTGATCTGGCTATATTGAAAAGCCGATTAGGGCTATATTACTGACGATTTTCTCCTTGTTAATTTATAGGTCAAATTAACTGGCACGCTTGGTTTCTGGTTGCGACACAATCACAGTATTGACGCTTCCGCACGTGTGCTGACAGAACCGGCGAATGGCGCGAGGTGAAGCGCGGGCGGAATTATAATCTGATTTCCAAGCCAAGGCCAAAGCAAACCTTTGATCAGCTATTGGAAAAATATGATCGAATGACTAGGGAAATGCCTCGCAGGAGCGTTAAATCGGGTAATCCAGAAACTGCTCAAGTGAATTCAAATGATCAAGATTGGGAGATGGAGCACTGGGATTGCCTCTTTTTCCGATATTGTTGGGAAGAAAGAATGTCGTTGCCTACTCTGGAGAATTGCCCAATGAACCACACGTTTGTTCCTCCCAAGAGAACATCGGTAAAAGACCGGCTGGTGTTTCCTAGTGGAAAAGCCGAAGAGATAGCTGCAAATAACAATCGTAATAACTTAGTATAGCATACATTATACGAAGTTATACGAAAGAAAGTTTTAAATAACCATTCATATGATTCAATCTTCTCATTGGCTAAGAATACGGCGCCAAAAAAGACACTTTGCAAATGATGATTTACTCCGGTGAACAGTGCAAAGATCATATTATATTGGTTAGTGGTGTATGTAGAATCAAAAGATACGACATCGCCAAAATGAGTATAATTTTTTCTGCTCGTAGCATCAGCCCAGAACACATACACCAACCTTCCCTGTTTATCCACCACAAAATCAAAGAAGAACGCAGGATTTACTTCCTTCTTTCTCACAAGTTGTGCAACAAACATTTGAGCATCTGCATTCTTTATTCTTTTTCTAAGGTCATGATAATAATTTTGCAAGTCCTTCTTCGTGCATCCAACATTATCAAACCCACCCTCACTAACATGAAGGAGCCTATATGCCTGCGATGTGCCTATGCTTGCTTTGTGACAAGTGAACAATGTGTGCTTTGCTTTTTCACTAACAACACGATTTGATCTAATCAAATGAGTCTTATCCGGCGAGACAAGACCATGATTATGATTTTCAATCATTGAAGCAATCTTGTATTTACTATCACTAGATATCTTCACATATATATGTGCGTTGCACCCACATCTAGTTTCATTCAAGTTCTTCTCTTGGGAGGGATCAACGGTAGCATTACCTTTCTCTGATTTGTATCCTTGCCTTCCACACACATATCGTTTGCATTGAATGACATCATTCAACAACTTCTGTGAACCAAGACGGACTGAGAAACCAACGTGATGCGCATAATCCTTGTAAAACTTTTCCACTGCCTCGATAGTTTGAAAAGACAATCCAACTTTAGGCTTCAATTCGTCCTCACAATCCGGTGTAAATGATGAACACTGCAATATGATGCATTACAAAAATTAATAATATGAGATGAAGATTACTACACAATAATTAAGTCAAATACTCACGTCTACAGGAGTACACCTATTCCTTTTTGGAGTACTAAACCCATCTCTACTTATCAATCCTGTCGGCAGTGAAACCATGGCTGAGCGCGCGGGCGTTAGTAGCGACCCCGACGTGCCCGCCGCATCCATGGCTGAGCGCGCGGGCGTTAGTAGCTCGGTGACCGAAGTGCCCATGTCGAGCTCGGTGACCGAAGTGCCCATGGCGAGCTCCAACCTTGACGTGTTCACATTTATATCGTCGGCCCACGTGCCCATGGCGGGCTTCAAAGACGTGGGGGTGGCGATACTTGATATTGCTGCAGCGAGCTTCACACCCGACGTGGGCGCGGCGCGAGTGTCCTGGGTGCCCGTCATGGACGCGGCGAGGTCGGCGCCCATTGCACCGACGGCGAGGTCGGCGCCCGACGTGGACGAGGCGACGACGATGCTCTTTGCACCGGCGACGCCCAACGTGGACGCGGCGAGGTGGGAGCCCATTGCATAGGCGGCACCCAACGTAGAAGCGGTGAGCTGGTCGGCGCCCATTGCAGCGACGAGCTGGTCGGCGCCCATTGCAACAGCGGCTAGGTCCGCGGGGGATGCATCGGGGGCGAGGTCGGAGCCCGTCGCCGGCGGAGGTGCCATGGAGATTACCGGCGGAGGTGCCATGGAGATTAGGGATTAGCCACCTGGGCATCGATCTGATTGGGAGGGTGGGGGGGAGAGAATCAGGGGCTGATTTGCAAATTGAAATGCTGAGGCGGGCGTTTATTCGCAAAATTGCCACAATCCATCTGTGAGACCGTTGGATGGGAATCCGGTGGCTAATAATGGCCGTGTGCATGTGTACACAGCAGGTACACAGCAGCCGTTGCATATAGAGAGTTAATAGAAATTATTTTACCTAGTTTTTCTTTTGAAATGAAACTTGGGACATTCTAATATTTATTAGGACAGGCCGTGGGGGCGTCGCAGCCGCCGTGGGCGGTGCCGCCGTTCTGGCTCGTCGAGGATGCCGCCTGCACCGCCGCCGCCGTGCCGTGGAGATGCCGAGGTCGCCGTGGCCGTGGGGCGTCGCCGCTGCCGTGGGCGTTGCCTCCGGCGCGTGGGGGAGCGGGAAGGTAGGGAGATGATGCCGCCGCTGTGTTGGTGAAGATGATCCCAACCGCCGCGCCGATGAAGAAGAGAGCAAAGCCACGCCATCCGGCTCGCCGTCGTGGAGGACGCGTCGTTTGCCTTGCCGGGCTTGATTATCTAGCAGATCGATTGCCTTTCGTGCATGCATGCTTTTGCACTACGCTGTAGTCTTCAGGTGATTTGAAGGCAAATCAATCCTTCGAGTGCGTGCCTCCGTAGATCGTTGATTCCGGCGCTAGCCTCTGCAGATCGTCGATTGATGTTGCCGGGATTTCTGTGTTGTTTGGAGCCGATCCATGTGTTTTCCTCAGCGCCTTTCGTAGATCGTTCTTGATGCATATACGTCTCGCCAGGAACTTCCAGCATGTACGTGTTCTTGATGCACGTACGCGTTCTTGATGCATATACGTCTCGCCAGGAACTTCCAGCACGTACGGGCATGCGTCGTTCTCCTTTTTTAATCACGAGAGAGAGATCTCCCGGGGCTTCCAGCACGTACGGGCATGCGTCGTTCTCCTTTTTTAATCACGAGAGAGATCTCCCGGGGCATCAGCGGATGATCACCAAATTTTATTGGGACCGACTTATCATCAGACGCCTGAGAGTTATTTATCTCTCAGTCGATTTTCTAGACCGTTGATCAAACATCTCTATAGGACATATAAAAGATCTTATGGTAGAATGTAGCTTTGTGAAAATCGACTAAGACTTATTTAAAAATCAGTCGCCTGAGAAGTAGCAAAACCCAATTTTATTAGTGGTAGGAGTTTCTTTATATAGGATCTAGGAATAAAGAGATAAAGATGGACACATATAAAAGGATAAAACCGAGTTTGTTAAGAACACTTATCCCTTTGATTAATTATCCGCAAAATTATTTAATCAATTAATTACGGGATTAATTAACCGGCTTGATTAATAAAGTTTTTTTTTTGCGTCCAACAAAAACAGCGAAAAAACAGACTTAAAAACTCAAACCATATGTCTTTTAGAAACGTAGTTGTTGAGTTGTTAAGGCGTTAAGCTGAAAAGCACTGGGCCTAGTTAAGGGATAATCGATAAATGAGCAAACCCCATGGTGGGACTATACGTTGACACATGAAGCCATGGATGTAGAGATGGATTCGGGTACCCACGGGAAGCTCCGCCTCCAACCTCCCACGAGCGAAGGCGGCAACGCAAACCCCTGCTTCATTGTCACTCCACCAATGCCACCCCTGCAATACCTCTGTTAATTCCTAGATCTGATGGTGAACACGCCTTCGGTTTTCCCATGGTTGATAGTGGTGAAGCCCATTTCAGGCCCTGTTTGTTTGAGCTTGTTTGAGTTGCAGCTTCTCTAAAAGCTGCTTCCGGGAGAAGCCACAAAAAACTAGCTTCTGAAAAAAGCTCATATCACAGTACAAATTGGGCTTTTGATGGCTTTTGGCTTCTTTGAAGGGGGTTCCAAAAGCTGGCTGTTTGTTTGAGCTTCTGTCTTCTGGGGCTAAAAGCTGGCTAGAAGCTAAAACAAACAGAGCCTCAATCAGAGTGACACACTCTCTTCTCTCTGTTTTGTAGTCTAGACTAGAACCGACGGAGTGACAAATATTAGGCTTGATTACTCCTTAGGTCTGGTTATGGGTCTCTGTTTTAACCCATGATTAACTTTGCGTTTGGGTACATAAGATTGGGATTTTGGGCCAGGTCTAAAAATAGTTGGATCTAAAGATACACGGTGCGATTATCTTCTTTACATGGAGGGTCGTTCAGCCATCATGCTTTTTTAACCATATTCTTTGTTTCCTTAGCAATCCAGACCACCAAATTTTGCTTATTGTTGTTTAGAAACTTTCTTATATGATATAGTAGGAAGTTTCCTGATGATATAACAAGTATTGTGTTAAAAAAAAAAAGAGTGACCGCTAAACCTAACTGAAAATATCAATCGAAACCAAACCGGTCAACGCGGTACAGGTTTCGTTCCCTAGATTGCTAGAACGTGGTATTCGTTTTTTTAAGTAAAAAAGCGATGGTAGTGGTAGACAACCACGCTACCGGGTGTAGTCCGAGGTTGCCTAATAGTGTGTAGATCGTAGACGACGAAGAACAATCACAGATGAACATAGAGATGTAGGAGAGAGTATTCTTAACTGCTTTCTCATGGATACATAATAGATGGAAACCTCTTCTATTTATACTTGTGTGCTAGGGTTTCAGCTGGTCCAACCAAGTGGGCCCCACCCCAAAACCGCGCCAGGCCCAAGGCCGGCATGGTTCGGGGGCGGTTCCTCAACACTCCCCCTTGGACCTTGCCGCGTGATGCATATGCCCCAAAAACTCCATAAAAACCAATGGGAAAAATGTTGGAGAAAGAGTACATAGCATACGCTTGTTGTGCGCATGAATTTGTCTAGTTAAAAACCTCATGTGAGAAACTTCATTGAAAGCTCACTAAAAGAAAAAAGAGTACAGATCCACCCGACGTTTCTTCATTTTTATAAATTCATTCGTTCAAGTTGGGTACTCGAACTTTATGTTCAAGATTTTAATTTATAATATGTGAAGTTTCTCCCTCTGAATTCTGCACTTCTTTAAGTCTTCTCATCCCAATTCCTTTCACGCATCTTTCAAAAGATGATGCCGAAAGTGACTTAGTAAATAAGTGCTACATTCTCGGATGACTTAGTGTGCTGAATATTAATTTTATTCATCTTATGCATTTCATGAGCATAGAAATACTAGGGGTTTATATGTTTCGTAAGATTGCTCTTCACATATCCAGTATGCACTTGTGCGACACATGCTGCATTATTTTCATAAATGATAGTAGGGTTTGTTCAATTTGCAATCCACACGTCTAAAGGATGTGGAATGTCATTCTTAGAAGCCAAGCACATTCTCGTGCGGCCTCATACAGTGCTATAATTTCAAAATGATTTGTCAACGTTGACACGAGTGTCTATTTTGCCGACTTTTAGGACACTGCGGTTCCTCCACACAGGAAAACATAGCCTGTTTGGGATTTACCGGAGTGTTGGTCCGAAAGGTACCCTGCATCTGCATATCCGACCAATGTCATGTCTTGATTCTTCCTATAAAATAAGCCAAGATCGACAGTTCCCCGGAGGTAACGGAGGATGTCCTTTAGTCCCTTCCAATGTCTTTTAGTGGGCTCTGCATTGTACCTTCCTAAGAGGTTCATGGCAAATGCAATGTAAGGCCGTGTGCTATTGGCTAGATACATGAGCGCACCAATTGCACTTAAATATGGGAATTCAGACCCTAGGACTTCCTCCCCCTCTTCTCTAGGTCGATATGGGTCTAGATCGGCTTGCAGTGACCTCCCAACCATCGGGGTTTTAGAAGCGTACGCCTTCTCGTGGCCAAACCTTTCAAGCACCTTTTAGGTAAAGGCAGCCTGGTGTGCAAGTATTCCATCTAGCATATGCTCAAGCTGAAGACCCATGCAGAATTTGGTTTTACCCAAATCTTTCATTTCGACAATTCTGAGTCCAGGTTACCATATAGGTAAGCTATTACAACATCCATCAATTTCATTTTCAGATTTATGTTTACTGCCATTGAGATAAGGTATCTAAAGGTAATTCCTCCTATGACCGAGGAATAGTTTCGTCATAATTAACGTCTGGGCACTAAGTAAAACATTGTGCTACCAGCCTTGCTTTGTACCGTACCACTTCATTATTCTCATTTCTCTTTCGAACAAATACCCACTTATAACCTACAGGACAAACGTGAGGGGGGTGCGGCACATAGGGACAAACACTTCCCTTTTGTTCAGTAAGAGGAGTTCCGCGGTTACTGCCTTCTTCCATTCTTCCCAGTCTGACCGTGACTTACACTCAGAGAGAGATGCAGGCTTAGAATCGGGTTCAATTGTTTTGGCAATTTTCATTGCAAAGTATATATCGACATTGGCTGTGGTTCTATTCATTATTTCTCAGTGTGCATAAAATTAATGGCTATTTCTTCATGGGTGCTTCGTGCACTTGTGATGCTTGCACTATCACTTGCTCTGCACCGCTAGACCTTCATGGGAGCAAGGACCTTCAGATGGTTGCCGATGTGCATATTCACATGCTCGTCTGCATGCTCTTCGGCACGCTCGTTCGCATGTCTTTCGGTTTTTTCTTCAATTCTTTCTTCTTGTACCAGTAAATTTAAATTTGGGAGTGCCTCGCTAGCAGGCTGCTCACCAGCGCTAAATCTCAACTGGATCCCCTTCTTATTTTTCCTTTTGTGGGGCATTTTCCTGGCCGGTTGTGATAAGTCCTCGTTACCCTTTTTCTTCAGACATCTCTGAGTACTCCGGGTTTGAGAATCCAGATTCACTGCACTTTATCTTTGAGGCCTCCGAGCAGTTTGAGGGGTGCATTTCGAATTCTTTGGCACTTCAACCCTCTCTGGTGCATTGCACGTTGGCACATGCGACTTTATCACATCTCGTGAATCAAAAAAATGATCTAGCACTTCATTTGCTAAGGTATGCAAATCGAGGATCTTTCGAACCTCTTCATTTGCTTCTGCCGTACGAGGATCATGCGCAGGAATGTCTGTTGCTTGCCACGTTATTTTTCGGCATTCTTCTGGTAAGAGTTCTTTATCTCCCCGTAATGACAGAAAATTATCCTCGTCAAAGATGCAGTCAGCAAAGCGAGCGGTATACAAATTACCCGTCTGGGGTTCAAGGTACCTGATTGTGGATGTAGTCTCATAACCAACGTATATCCCCTGTTTTCGGAGGAGCCCATAGACGTTGCTGGTGATATCGGTACATACACCAAGCATCCGAATTTTCTTAAATGGGAAATTTTTGGTGTGACGCCTTACACGAATTCCATAGGTGATTGGATGTTGTATGATGACGATCTAAAATTCAATAATGTTGCTGCGTGTAGGACTGCGTGTCCCCAACACGTATTCGGTATATTACAACCCAGCAAGAGCGGTCGTGCAATAAATTTAATTTTTTTTAATTAGTGCTTCTGCTAGTCCATTCTAAGTGCTCTACTTTAATTCCAGATGCCGTGCAATAATCATCGAATGCCTTAGAAGTAAATTCACCGGCATTGTCCATTCTAATAGACTGCACGCGATGATTAGGGAAAGTATTATTTATTCTTATGATCTGCGAGATCAATTTTGCAAATGCGTGGTTTCGGGTGGAGAGTAAACTCACATTAGACCACTTTAAGGAGGCATCTATGAGCACCATAAAATATCTAGATAGGCCAGATAGGAGTTGTATGGGACTGCAAATATCCCATTAGATGCGCTCAAGAAATGTAGGGATTTCATCTTGCACCTTCATGGTTGAGGGCCTAGTGATTAGTTTTCCAGTGGCACAGGCATTGCATACAAAATCTTCGTGATTTGGGAAATTATTTACACTAATTCCATGGCCCTAAGAATTGTCAACTACTTTTCTCATCATGGTCAGGCTCGGATGGCCAAGTCTACTATGTCATAGAGAGAAGAGTTCAGCACTTCTAAAAGAAGTTTTCAGAGAAGTGTAGGTGTTAGGTCCTTTAATTCTAGTGTGGTATAGCCCAATTTCAAATGAAGGGAATTTTTCATAAATTCTTTTCTCACATCCATCGTGCTTCACAATGCACAAAAATTCTTAGCCATTTTCTTCAGTGGTCTCAACATGGAAACCATTGACACGGATGTCACGAAATTTAAAGAGAGACCTAATAGATTCAAGGTACAACAATGCTTCATCAATTGTCAATGAAGTACCCTTTGGCAATACAATGGTGGCTCGGCCGGAACCTACAACACATGAAACACTACTAGAAATTGTGGTTATGTGGCATGTGTTCTTTTCAATTGAGTGGAAATACTTAGTCTCTCTCAAGATGCTATTCGTGGTACCACTATCAACAGTGCAAATCTCCTCCATATGGGCGCTACACAAAATATATATAGTTGCAATCAGATATTCATTCATACACACTTCTCATTCAGTCATTCAAATGCAATCATTCATAGATAAACTGAAAATAAGTGCATAGAGTACGAGAATAAAAAGTACGCTCACACGGAGCTTACAATTCATAGTTCATGCAATAATTCATAAATAAATTGTCTTCTTATGCAACCACTAAATTATTCATAATGCTAGATAATGCTTTTTGATAGGTGCACTAGATAGGTGCACTAGATGGACTCAGTGAAGAAAGCGTTCACTGTGTCCATAATTTCTTTCTCGCTGGCTGCTTCATCTTCTTTGGTCACCTCAGCGGTGGGTTCTTGTTTCTCAAGGTGGGGCTGCTCATTCTTGTTGGAGACATTCATTTCCTCGAGTTCTTCCTCAAGAAGATCATCCTCTTCCATGGGGTCGTGCTGCCTGAAGATGGCGAGGTGCGCCTCCTTCTGTGCTTTTCTTTTGGCTTGGTAGTCCGCGATCATCTTCTTAGATTCACGACAGATCTTGGACCAATGTCCCCAGGTGCCACATTTAAAGCACACTTGGTCTTGCTGACCATATGGCTTAGACTGTGGCTTTTCCTTGTCTTAGTTATCGGACTTCTTATTTCTTTTCCAGGCTTATCCCGATCCCCCTTATCTGAGTTGCCCTTGCTCTTTCTTTTGGGCTTCTCAGCCTGGTATCTATTGGCGTTTACCTCCGCCTGCTTACCAGGTGCCTGCTAGTTATAGTTCTTAAGCAGAACATTGTCTTGAGATTCCGTAACTTGCATCACGTCAATCAGTTCGCTATATTCAGTATAACCGTTCTGCTGATAACTGCGGGCACTTTGTATGGCATTAGGGTGGAAGGTAGAAAGTGTCTTCTCAATCTTCTCTTCTTCTTTAATTTTGATTCCACAAAGAGAGAGATTTGTGATAATTCTATGTAATGCAGAATTATACTCGGCCATAGTTTTAAAATCTGCAAACCTCATGCGACCCCAGTCCTGCTGTGCTTATGGCGCTATAGTGTGCATAAGCTTTTTGAACCGCTTCTTAAGTGCAGTCCAAAGCTCAGTAGTATTTTCTTCGGCCATATACTCATGTTTCAGAGTGGGGGGCAGGCCGGTGATGCCTAATAAAATGCAGTGCTTGATTATTCTGTGCTGGGGTAACAAAGCCCGCTTCAATGCCAATGGCGGTGCGGAGACTCTTACCACCAAGCACAATTTTCACGTCCGATGCCCAAGTGAGGTAATTCCTACCGTGGGAGGCCAGCTCCTCAAACTCGCGGCTTACAATGCTAGACATCTGCATGATGTAAATTGATAAGATTGCCGAGGCAATCATAGTGGTGCATGACAATATTCTTATAATTTCCAGTAAATCAATGCTAAAATAATGATTGCAAATTATAATAGCAAATTCTTCAAATAATTGCACAGAATAATAAATTGCAGCAAAACATTTATTAAATATGCAAGATTCAATTTCAGATTCAATTTCATATAGCCAGATATTCAATTCATAATGTTCATAATTTGCAGGGGTCAAAGTGTAAATATAGGAAATAAATACACAAGCAAATTAAATATTCAAGCCCATTCAATTCACTTTCCCTTTCTTTTCTTTATTTTTCTTTTCATAATGCATAATTCATTGTCGGCCTAAAACGCCTTTCTTTCTTTTCATGATCGTCTTCTTAGATTCACAACAGATCTTGGACCAATGCCCCCAGGTGCCACATTTAAAGCACACTTGGTCTTGCTGACCATATGGCTTAGACTGTGACTTTTCCCTGTCTTGGTTATCGGACTTCTTATTTCTTTTCCGAGCTTATCCCTCCCCCTTATCTGAATTGCCCTTGCTCTTTCTTTTGGGCTTCTCATCCTGGTATCTATTGGCGTTTGCCCATGTAACTGGCGCACCGCTCGCGGCGCCCCAGCGGGCTGATCCGGTGCCGGATGAAACCGATGACGACATCATAGCCCGTCATGCCTTTCTTGGCGAGCTTCTCGATCTCGTATGCCGTGACTTCATCCTCCGGCAGGGTCTCGCTGCATTGGAAGATCGGAGTATCCAGCGTGGCCGAAGAATATTCCAAAGTCGAGGCCCCGCGGTTCAGGTAAAACCACCGCCGGGCCCAACCATCGACCTTCGTCCTCACCTCGTACTCCGGGTACGATTGGCTCCCCCGGGCCCGGCGCGCGGTCAAGTAGAAGACTCCGCCGTTGCCCACGCGGTGGCCGACGGGCTTCAACTCGAAGAAGTGCTGGAGGAGGCTCACCGTGGGCCGCACTCCGCAGTGCGCCTCGCACAGGTGCGCAAAGATCGACAGATGAACGAAGGATTGCGAGGACAGGTTCCAAGGCCGCAGCTCCGTGAAGGCGAAGAAATCCGCCATGAACTGCAACTCCGGTGCCCGGAACCCGCAGATGGCCGAACTCTCAAAACATACCAGCTCGTCAGGCCCGGGCCTTGGCTCCCGCTCTGCGCCTGGAAGCCTCCACGAGCCCGGCTTCACAAAGCCGTCCCTCTCGAGCTCCGCCATCCTCTCCGTCGAAAGGACGCTGTCTCCGATGAACACCATGGCGGCGGGAAGCGAGAAGGCAGAAAGCGAGTTGGGAAAATGAAGACAGAGGCAAAGGGGATGGTTCTACAATACGAGTTCCCCCTGCGAAGCACTGCCTTAAAAAGGAAGGCAACGGTCGAAGCGAAGATCGTGGGAATCGTGCCCAGGGAGGCGTAACTGCCCCACCTTTCCGTCAAATCAAATTCAATGCCTAGGCTTTGGCTCCCGCAACTCCCGAAAACCTTAGCCGAGTCTTCCCGCGCAGCGCGTGAGGGATATCTTTTCCTAAACCTCAGACCGGCTCGCCACGCGACCCGCTTGAGGCTCGGGGGCTGGCTGTTAGTGATTAATAAGCGGCCCATCCTGAAACGGGCCTTGGGCCGATTCCGTACCGACCCATCGCGTGTGCAGAAGGCCCAAGAGGCCGCCCTTGGCCGTACTAAGGGAAGTGTCTAGCCCGCCAGGGTCTTCCCCGGGCTTGACCAAGTCAACCACGCCTCCCTGGGTCCCGACCGGGGGCGTGGCGTGGCTCCCAGGCTATCCTTAGCCTGGAAGCCTACCCGTGGGTGAGTGGAGACAACTGTCGTGTCCCACCACACTCTCTCCGGCCTTGACCGGAAAGAACTGTATCTCCCTGGGAACCCGTAGCCCGGGAACAGACACGCAGGCAGCCTGGCTTGTCGTTTGCCCCCTTTGGCAGGCGGCGATGGTTGTTACCCTACGCGACGCCCCTAACGGGCAGCGTGAGGCTGGCCCGGTCCAGTCAAATGCTATATTGGGGATAAAGGGAAAGTGCTTTCTCCCTAAAGCACGATTCTTCCCCGTATTGGCATGTCAAGACGAATACGTGTCCAGTACTAACCCGAATAGCTTCTCCCTGCAGACTGCGGACCAGACAGAGCCCCGGAATGAGACAAAGGCACCGTCGCTAAAGCAGAGACAGGCGCGGGGCCCGCCGAATCAGCTCCGGGCGACCCGCAGCGCCTATAAAAGGAAAGACCCTGGACCAGTCGAGGCCAAGCGATTCAAGCAAGAATAAGCCACACACAGGCCCGAAGCTTTCTTAGCAATAGCCGTAGTCCTTAGCCACTCTTTGTAAGCTCGGGATCGGTGCCTTCGAGCCCGATCTCGGCACCTTTGTACTGTTCTCCACCATATAATCAACAAGACTGGAGTAGAGCTATTACCCGGCAGTGGGGGCTCGAACCAGGGTAAATTACTTGTGTCTTTACGGTTTGTGCTATTTCTCTCACCCTCGTTTTCCCTTTCTCGCTGTACGAAGGATCTTTACCCGGATCGCCAAATCGCACCAGGCCCTTGTCCGGGAAGACCGCGTGGCCTGAGCCCCCCCGTAGGCTCGGCCGCCGCCCCGGGCTGCTGAGAAGGGTGGTCGTTGGGCCTCACACCAACTACAAATTCGTCTGCCGGTCCGTGGATCAGCTGCTCTTCAGGAGCGCGATTCCCAGACACCAACACCTACTTCAGTAATACATGGAGAACACATACGAGTGTGCGATGTGCACACGCCGACGCCCACACACCGCCCCCTAGCCCACATGCTATTCACAAAGTTCCAAGAGTTTCTTTTTTTGAAGCCATCAAATGTTCAAAGAAAAATCGTATAAATCAGTTCATTTTCTATCGTGACACATGGAGACCAAGTTTTGTCGTGAGTAAAATAAACCCTACTTCAACAAGTAATTGACATGAAATTAATCCTACGTTCTATTTAAAAATTAGGCATGTACTTTATATTCCCTTTCAGTTGCAACATAATATGCAAACAAAATTTTCAAACATAATATGCAAACAAACAATTTCTTTTGCAGTTATTTGTATCACATTATATGATCATGATGTAGATGCCGACTGTAATTTAATTATTTTTATAATGGACAAACAAATTGACACTACCAGGCTCACACATCACATATTCACATGCCATTCAAACCTTGCCAAGCCCCAAGTTTTCCATGAGTTTGGTGCGGAGGTTAATTTTTGGCGGAAAAATGGAGAGGATTTTTTTTATGAGTCTTGGGTAGAGTAGGCCTGATCATGCGCAGTCAGGCCCAGCAACCCAGCCTGAGCCTGACCCAATTTATTCAATCCGGGCTTGATCACTGGCCCATGCTTGGACTTAAAATATTAGCCCGGTGCAATTATTGGGCTGGGCCCAGGATTTTGTTTTTAGCCCAAAAAACCGGTCCGGCCCGATGTGTGGGACCAACAACAGCTTCCGTCAGCCAGCGAACAGAGACCCATTTCAATGCGGCCCTGCTACCTGCAGACGGTGTTTTAGTGCACAGGCCTAGCTAGCTAGATAGCAGCCCAGTGCGTAGCAACAGCAGCAACGGCCCATTTCCACTCAACAAAATCCATGTGTTGCATGATACAGCAACAATTTAAATGTACCATATCTATTAGCTCAGCGCATGGGAAGGGTATTTCATCTCCAACCATTGTCATTTCATTCTCCTTTCTCTTTCTCACAGTATTTTCTTAATTTTCAACCATCTCCAACAACATCCTTTTGAAGAAATTTTTGAAAAGAATGGAGGGAGAACTTTCTGAAGAAAATGCACAAAGAATTTTTTTAGAAAACCTGTTGAAATATCTGAAGGGAATTAAATATTTAAAAAAACTCCCGAAGAATTATCGAGCCTCGAAAAAATACCGTTGAAGATAATATATAAGATATAAGTTGAAAAGACAGCGCCTTTGCACGGAAAACACGCCTGGCTCAGAACAAAATAAAATATGTACTATATCATATTTGTATTTTTGCATCTCTCAAGAGGTGGCTTTAATAAAAGTCAAACTGAGAACAAGTATATTATTCAGTGCATGCACGTTCTCAGCGGACAAAAAAATTCAAGTTAGTAAAAAATCTGTGATTTTTTCGGCTTTGGCCGGGCTTCAGCATTTTTGCTCGGACCAAGCTCGGGCTCATGTTTTTTTTAAAAAAAGGATAATTCCCATTTTCTCATTGCATCAACAACGATACAGCGGAAACCATGTCTTTCGAACTTACATGTTTTCGAACTTACCAACAAACTAGCACACTAAGACAAAATAACAAAATACAGTCCCATCAAAACATGTAAAAAGTGGCCGAACGGAAGACAGGGAGTAATAACAAAACATCAATTTCAGAGGTTTTTAACACGCGAAAGCAGTATTAGCCACCACACTAGCTAACTACCAAATGAAAGCATCATCCGGTAGAATAGCTCATCTTCTGTAGGCTTGAAATCAGGAGGCATTGATTCTTGAGGCAGCAGGACTGAATTCCCACAGCAGCCCCCTCCAGCATCTTAGCTCCTTGCACCAAAATATATTTCGAATCTCCTGCAAACAAGTTGCCCAATACCTCGACACCACATAAATGGAATGCACTATTTGAATAGGAGAATCAAAAAATTTCCTTTCAAAGCACCACTTATTCTTGGCAGTCCAAATACACCACAGAACCGCAGTAATACAAGTACAAAAGAACTTTTGCCCCCAACGCCCAAATTGCTTCTATCCAGTAGAAGCAGTCTCTAAAACTGGAGGGCTTTATAGAAGAACCAAACATGCAAGCAATAGTGCACCAGATAAAAGAAGCAGTAGAACAATCAAAGAATAAATGCTAAATACTTTCAAGTTTCCCACATAAAAAACAAAGGGGACCACCTGGCCAATTCTTTTATAATGGACAAACAAATTGACACTACCAGGCTCACACATCACATATTCACATGCCATTCAAACCTTGCCAAACCGCAAGTTTTCCATGAGTTTGGTGCGGAGGTTAATTTTTGGCGGAAAAATGGAGAGGATTTTTTTTTATGAGTCTTGGGTATAGTAGGCCTGATCATGCGCAGTCAGGCCCAGCAACCTAGCCTGAGACTGGCCCAATTTATTCAAGCCGGGCTTGACCACTGGCCCATGCTTGGACTTTAAATATTAGCCCGGTGAAATTATTGGGCTGGGCCCAGGCTTTTGTTTTTAGCCCGAAAAAGGCCGGCCCGGTCCGATGTGTGGAACCAACAACAGCTTCCGTCAGCCAGCGAACAGAGACCCATTTCAATGCGGCCCAGTCAGCTGCAACTAGCTCACCGTAAGTGTAGCCTAGCAGTGCGGCCCAGTTACCTGCATACGGTGGTTTGGTGCACAGGCCTAGCTAGGTCGATAGCAGCCCAGTGCGTAGCAACAGCTGCAACGGCCCATTTCCACTCAACAAAATCCATGCGTTGCATGATACAGCAACAATTTAAAGTTGGGAATGTACCACTATATATTAGCTCAGCGCATGGGAAGGGTATAACAATATCTCCAACCATTTTTTTTTCTTCATTTCATTTCATTCTCCATTCTCTTTCTCACAGTATTTTCTTAATTTTCAACCATCTCCAACAACATCATTTTGAGGAAATTTTTGAAAAGAATGGAGGGAGAACTTTCTGAAGAAAATGCACAAATAATTTTTTTAGAATACCTGTTGAAATATCTGAAGGGAATTAAATATTTTTTAAAAAAACTCCCGAAGAAATATCGAGCCTCGAAAAAATACCGTTGAAGATAATGTATAAGATATAAGTTGAAAAGACAGCGCCTTTGCACGGAAAACACGCCCGGCTCAGAACAAAATAAAATATGTACTATATCATATTTGTATGTTCGCATCTCTCAAGAGGTGGCTTTAATCAAAGTCAAACTGAGAACAAGTATATTATTCAGTGCATGCACGTTCTCAGCAGACAAAAAAATTCAAGTTAGTTAAAAATCAGTGATTTTTTCGGATTTGGGCCGGGCTTCAGCATTTTTGCTCGGACCAAACTCGGGCTCATGTTTTTTTTTAAAAAAAAAGGATAATTCCCATTTTCCCATTGCATCAACAACGATACAGCGGAAACCATGTCTTTCGAACTTACATGTTTTCAAACTTACAAACAAACTAGCACACTAAGACAAAATAACAAAATACAGTCCCATCAAAACATGTAAAAAGTGGCCGAACGGAAGACAGGGAGTAATAAAAGAACATCAGTTTCAGAGGTTTTTAACACGCAAAAGCAGTATTAGCCACCACACTAGCTAACTACCAAATGAAAGCATCATCCGGTAGAATAGCTCATCTTCTGTAGGCTTGAAGTCAGGAGGCGTTGATTCTTGAGGCAGCAGGACTGGATTCTCACAGCAGCCCCCTCCAGCATCTTAGCTCCTTGCACCAAAATATATTTCGAATCTCCTGCAAACAAGTTTGCCCAATACCTGGACACCGCATAAATGGAACGCACTATTTGAACAGGAGAATCAAAAAATTTTCTTTCAAAGCACCACTTATTCCTGGCAGTCTAAATATACCACAGAACCGCAGTAATACAAGTACAAAAGAACTTTTGCCCCCAACGGCCAAATCGCTTCTATCTAGTAGAAGCAGTCTCAAACTGGAGGGCTTTGTAAAAGAACCAAACATGCAAGCAATAGTGCACCAGATAAACGAAGCAGTAGAACAATCAAGTTTCCCACAGAAAAAACAATGGGGACCACCTGGCCAATTCTTTTTCCTAAGAACATCTTTCATTAGGATAGCTCCTCTACATAGCATCCAAAGGAAAATCTTGGTTTTAAGATGGATGACAACTTTCCAAATGAAATTATAGTCCACCTCAACACCATCAACAAAAATCAGTTTATAGACAACAGTAAAGTTACTACTAGATTTTTTTGATTTTTTTTTCCAAACTGCTACATCCTTCCTATTAACATCATAAATTGAAAGTATTTTTTTTTCTAAAAATGTCCCAATCCAGAGCTAAAGTATTGTCCTGATCTCTTTTGAAAGAAAAATTTAAATCTCTTTTCATGGCTTCAAATACTAAAATATTCTTGTCAAAACAGACATCATACACTACAGGGAATAATGAACATAAAGGCATGTTTTCCCACCAGGTATCACACAAAAAGTCAATTTTCTCAACATTTCCTAAATTAAAAGTTCTATACTTCAGATAGAACTTTCTAATTTGAAGGAGATTAGACCAGCTAGAGGAATCAAAGGTTTTTGACCTCACAAGGGATAGAGGTTCACCTTGCAAGTATTTTGCTTGAATCAGAGAACTGCAAATACTATCCCTAGTTTCTAATTTCCATAACCACTTGCATAAAAGAGTGATGTCAAGATACCTCAAATTTTTAACACCAAGACCCTCATATTTTTTATTAGCACAAATGTTCTTCCACTTAATCAAGTGTTATTTCCTTTTAAGTCTAAAACTCCCCCAAAAGAAATCTCTTCTAATTTTATCAATTTTGGAAATTACAGAAGCAGGAACCAAGAACATTGACATATGATAAATTGGAATGATAGAAAGAAAAGAATTAATGAGGACCAACCTTCCACCTTTGGACAAAGAATTACTTTTCCAATTACCAAGCCTCTTTGAGACTTTTCCCACCATAAAATCCCAGTCACAAACCCTACTCTTGGAGTGATTAACTAGGACACCCAAATAATACATTGGAAAATAACCAATAGAGTAGTTGAAGATATTAGCATAATCAAATTCAATTTGTCCCCGTACATTCCCCGATTGCCTTGATGCCCATTTCGTTTGACTGTTTGGCAAAAAAATGTAAATCTCGCTAGTTGAATTGAACCGATTTATATCCCGCCTGATGGAACGAAGATAGGCGTCTATTTATTTAATTTTAATAAAAATTATTATTTATTTTATAAAATAAAAAATATAAATGTTAATAAATTCCTCCACAAAATGCTTAACCAACTGCGCTAGCCCACAAGTCTCCCCAGCAGAAACTAGACCTTCCATATTAAACATGTCACGTACTCCTCATCTGAGAGGCAACCTCTCAAAAATACTCCCGAACTGATCATGTATTCATGTATCAAGCTGGACTGGGTTTCGGACCACGTTTAAAGGACGTGTTTGGATGCTTGGGCGGCGAGAGCCTAGCTCACGAGAGACGTTGACCACACATAGAATTGGTGTTTGGTTGGTTGCATCCATACGCGCGGCCAGACCCAATCCATGCAGTTGTAGTGTAAACCGTAGTGTAAACAGACGCGGTAGCCTGCACGCAAAGAAATGATGTGCGCGGCCGTTTTCTACGGGCCTGGCTCGCGTGAGCCAGGCTCTTGCCACCCACGCATCCAAACACGTCGAAAAAAGCCTGATCAATTAGCGACAAGACAGAGCTCGGCTCACTCCAACAACATTTTAGTTTACATGAGCCAAATGAAATGGAGGGATTTAAATACCGCCAAAACAAACGGAGTGAATTGTCCAAATAAACGAAGTGTCCATAGGAAGTCAATAAATGCTCCAAAAAAAACAAAAAGCATACAAACATAACAAATCATTGATCCCAAAAGTAAAAGAACGCCTTAATATAAATGTCTGAGGAAGGCTTTTGGTGCTCTCTCTCCTGCAGTTTGGTGTGTTTTACAGTCTTCTAAAATCATTTATTGTTCTTGCCTCCACGTTGGTCTAAGACGGTTTTTTTTACTTTTGGGATCAATGATTTGTTATGTTTGCATATTTTTGACAATTTTTGAAGTGTTTCTCGGCTTCCTATGGACACTTTGTTTGTTTGGACAAATCCCTCTGCTTGGTTTGGCGGGATTTAAATCCCTCTGTTTCATTTAGTGGGATTTAAATCCCGCCAAACCAAATGGCAAGATTTATCTCCATACATCCGACCGTATTGACACCCATTCTGATAGTTTGGCGAAAAATATTAATCCCGCTAGTTGAATTGATGGGTTTTTTATAAACCGTTTGATAGAACGCCGATAGCTGTCTATTCATTTAATTTTAATAAAGGTAATATCATTTATTTATTTTGAAAGTTCAAACTATAAAATGTAAAAAAATTTGTCCGTTGAGTGTGAGCGGTTGGTTAAGTAGTCCGTGGAGTGTGAGGTGGGCATGTAAATTGTGATTTGTAGGTGTTGGTGGCGCCCCATTGGTCATGGATTGATGGGCCTTTGGCCTCATGGATTAGGTCACGAGTTGATACCAGCAATATGGCCCAATTAACTCACAAGTTAAAAGAACCGACACCTAGAAAATTGGCGAAAAGAACTCTGCTAACTCTAGTGAACCGGATCAGATACCTAAATAGGACGGGGTTAGTTTTTTGAAACGTTGGCAGGTGGTGTGCCCTTTCATCATATTAAAAGAGGATAAAAAACGTGCAAGACAATTGCTGGAAAAACAAAGGGTAGACTAGGATTAAAAGGTGCCAGAAGACACCGCTGACTACAACCACGACAGCAGGCAAAACCACACCTTGCCAGTGTTTGGGTTGCTCTTGTCAAAAAGCTTTCTTGACTACCGATCAATTTCATTAAGCACAGTAGAAAAAAAAGAAAAAAAACATGTAAAAGCACAAGGGTACAACCGTAGCGCAACCGCTAGCATCATGACCAAAGAGGACAGGCAACAAACCCGTGGGGCAAACAAACAGTCTCACGACAACACAACATAGACAGATCTACAACCACCGGCCACCGCCGGCCACAACAACCGCCGACACTGAAACTGGCCACCTAGAAGGTGAGTCACCGTCGTAGAGGGAGGTGAACAACAAGCTGAGCACACTGCCACGCACAGAAGGACGAGCGTCGCCGCTGCAGAAGAAGGGGACATCGACGAGTTCCGTGCATGGCTCGCAATGATGACCGCTGCCGTAGACAACCCAGAGAAGGACGGGTGTCGCCACCGCAAGAAAAGGGGGCTCTGACGTTGCATCAACCACGCCGCATGTGCTAGGATAAGCTCTATAACGGCTAGTATCCAAATGGAGGATAAGCCTCATTACCGTAGAAGAGGGGGACGATAAGGCCGTTGCAGCTAGTGCACTTTCTCTACTCGCCAACAAGGAGGCCATGGGTAGCCCGAGTGGATAGGGCTTTCGCTCCAGTGGTCTCCACGACAAGCATTCAAGGAAGGCAGCGACGCCTAGGAGCCTCACCATCATCAGCCGTGAAAAGAATTTTATGGTTTTTTCTTTTTAAATGTTTCAGCGTATTCAGGTAACTATAATATTAATATCGGAACGACACCTTGTCGTTTTTTTTTTTTGGTGAAGTTTTCAGGCAGCCAACCTCCACCCGCCAAGTCGGCAAACAGATCAATGTGGATTGGATTACATGGTGCTCGTCAAATTCATCAAGAACCATGATGGAAACTCGGTCGAAATCAAATGTGATTTCCGTGAAATGAATGTCAATATGATTAGAATTATCTGCCATTTCTTGGATTCCAGTTGAATAGTTGATGTAACATAAGAGCATTTAGCTAGCAACTTAAAATTAACGTTGATTTCGGTAATTCAGAGCCATTAATCAGCAAAACACTGATCTCAACGAACTAGGGGACGAGTTAGTGATTAACATGATGAAAAGGTCGTGAAGCACCAGGCCACCAGCTAACCCGAAAAGCTTGAATAATGAGTTCTTTTTAACAAAGGAAATATTTTGGCCACATTCACAAATGTATAAGGCTCAACACAACCGACAAAGTCTCGCATTAAACCATGGGAGTACATAGTCTGCTATTATTGTATTGAGTAAAAATTAAACTCAATCAACGTAAATTTTATGAAGAACTCTCAACCTATGAGTGGCGAAGGACAAATTAATTTATATGGGTAAATAATTCCATTACAAAGTTGCTTTATCTTAGAAATGTGCTGCAAAGTGTGAAATACCCTAGACGTCATTATAAAGTAAGATTCATTTTAAATTTGCCATTGCAGACACTTTTGCGGTTTCGCCCCTCCATCCTCTCCAATTTTTTCAAAAAAAAATGCCATTCTCCCTCTTTCCCTCTCTTCTTATTTCTTTCTCAACTATGGGCAACGACCACTTATCCCTAGCTCAAGCTCCTTGCGACACCGCCAACTATGGTCACAGCCACCATCCTCGAGCTCCTCTGCACGCCATAGCGCCACTCCACCTCCTTATCAATGCCACCTCTTCGTCCCAGACAACGCCAGCAGGCCAAACGGAAAGGCGGTGAATCTGGTCAGACGCCAAGCCTATGCGGCCTGGACAGATGTGTAGGCGGCATGGCCATCTCGGGCGCCTCATGTTGTCTCGTGTGGGGAGAGGCTCAGCGAAGCTTTGGCGGCAGCTCAGTGGTGCTCCAACGATGAGGGGATGGGAGGGGAGAGAGAGAGATGTGGCAGGGGAGCTCTGGTGAGAGAGATGGGATGGCTGCCTCTAGGAGCTAGAGAAGGAGGGGTGGGAGGAGGAATAGGAGATTAGTGGAAGAATTGGAAGGAAGGGTATTTTGGTTAGAAGTACTTGAAAATATTAGTATAATGTAATATTTGGGGTGAATTTGAATTTATAATTGTATCTCGGATGTATCACACTTTGCGGTGAAATTGATAAAAACAACTTTATAATGACATGTAAGTTATTTACTCAATGGATATAGTCTTAAAATATAACATGATTGATGTGAAGACTACGATACCCCTATCATCCTCGTGTCCACTGGAACATGCATCTGTTTCTAATGTGGATGCTTAATTGGCTTGCCGACTGGGACAGCTGTCAGTCCTGTCACACATGCTGCATGCAGAGCTAAAAACGTGTCATTTCTTGGATCAAATCAATCGCCAATCGATGCCGGAAACAATCAGATTTTGTGTTAGGCTGGTAGTGGTAGCTCGCATTTCCCGGTCAGACGCGAAATTAGATGGAAACGAAGGCCACAGTGAAGCGCACGTTTGACAGAAGCAAGGTACGTAAACGAACTGTTAGGAATTGATAACTGACCATATGGCAGACATCTCGATCTGTGTCTACGCAGAGGGGGTACTTATCCACTAACACAGGTACGAGAATACACCGGTAACCATCACGGAGGACGAATACGTTGCGATGGATGGATTTAGGGGCATAATCGGATACAATAAATTTTTGGCCATACGTTTATGGAATCCGAAAACCACCAAATTTGATCTTGAATTTAGCATCTGATTGATTAATTCAAATATTATCTGAAATTATAGTTTCAGATTTGGATTTAGATTCGGCTATGATTTTGGATTTAGTTGGATATTTTCGAATTCAAATTCAAATAACCAAAATATCCAAAAATAACTACTACACGTTTAATTGTTTTGAGGGGTTGGTTGCTATAGCAATGTAGTATTCATGTATAAATTATGTTGTACGACGGCTGCCAGTCCTGTCACACATGCAGCATGCAGAGCTAAAAATGTGTCATTTTTTGGATCAAATCAATCGCCAATCGATGCCGGAAACAATCAGAGGTTGTGTTAGGCTGGTAGTGGTAGCTCGCATTTCCCGGTCAGACGCGAAATTAGATGGAAACGAAGGCCAGAGTGAAGCGCATGTTTGACAGAAGCAAGGTACGTAAACGAACTTTAGGAATTGATAACTGACCATATGGCAGACATCTCGATCTGTGTCTACGCAGAGGGGTACGAGAATACATCTCGATCTATAAACCATCACGGAGGACGAATACGTTGCGACGGATGGATTTAATTAGGGGTATAATCGGATACAAGAAATTTTTGGCTATACGTTTATGGAATCCGAAAACCACCAAATTTGATCATGAATTTAGCATCTGATTGATTAATTCAAATATTATCTGAAATTGTAGTTTCGGATTTGGATTTATATTCGGCTATGATTTCGGATTTAGTCGGATATTTTCGAATTCAGATTCGAATAACCAAAATATCCAAAAATAACTACTACACGTTTATTTGTTTTGAGGGGTTGGTTGCTATAGCAATGTTGTATTTATGTATAAATTATGTTGTATTTGTATTAAACTTGTGCAATACTTTTAGATATATGATGTGTTTAAATTTGTGGCGTTGAAGTATGGTAAAAACTATTGTAATCTGACGTAGAGGAGAGATAATTTGATTAATACCTTTATCCGCTTGGACTCCAAATCCAAAATTATCCGATCCAAATCTGAATCCAAATCCAAAAAATATATATATGGTTTCAGTGATATCCGATCCAAATTTGTTATGTTCACACCCCTAGATGGATTGTAATGATCCTCGAAGGGGCTGCCCCGCGAAGCTGTTAAATGAAGCTTGCGGAGCAACTCGGGGAAGCAGAGCTTAGACAAAGTAGTTAGCCTAGAAAATTGTTCTGTATCCTTTCATTCCTTTGGGCTCCCCTATTTATAGTGGGGGGATAATTTTTACAATTCCCTGTGCTGCCCCTCCGACCATGTACAAAGCGAGTGCCAAGAAGTCTTTTTTGAAGGCCTCTGGCCTGCCCCCCGAGGCAAGGGCTTCTGGGTAAAGAAACCCCCGAGCCTGAGGCAAGGACCTAAGTGCCCCCACCGCCTTATCTCAAACAGGGTTACAAAAAGGATTACAGGGGGACTTGGTTGTTACGGTCCGTACACCTATCCTCCTGACACGTGATACGATTCCTAACACCTACTGTCATTGGCCCGAGCCAGACAACAGATTTCTCAGGGGCTGCCTCGCAAAGCAACTGAGCAAGGCCCGCGAGACAGCTCAGAGAAGCTGAACTTGGGCAAATTAGCTAGCCGGAGAATTGTATTGTGTCCTTTATTATTCTGGGGCCCCCTATTAATAGTGGGGTCATTTTTATATTTCATGATACAACCCCTCTATTCAGGGATAAAGCAAGGGCAAAGGGGACTTTGCTAGAAAAGAACTTCTTGGCCTTGATCTGCTCCCTTTGGCGGGGGTACCGAGGGAAAAACAACCTCGGACCTGAGGCTAAGATCCAAGTGCCCTTACTGTTCCATCTAAAGTAGGGTTACAAAGGGAATTATAGGGGACCCGGTTATTACGGCCAGCTTGCATATCCTTCTGCCACGCGATAGGTTTCCTGACGCCTACTGAAGACCATACTTGTTTTCCCTTTGCCTCCTTGCTGTCCACGGAACCTTCATTTCTTCGCGGCCTTGACTTAGTGTATTTGGCCTCCTCACGGGCTCCCACAAGCCAACTTTTCTGCGATGGTGTTTCCTCGGCTCATCGTGGCCTCGCCTTAAGGGGGCAGGGCTCCTCCTAGGCAAGCACCGTCTCTGGACCACCATTCCCTCACCCGAGGCCTCCTCCGGGTGGTCGTTATCCTCGGTCCACCTTTGCGTCGCCAAAAGGGGCGAGGCCCTCCGCGTCTTTGCTCCGCTGTCCCAAGACTAATTCGCCTTCTCCTAGTTCGTGGGGGGTGGGTGTCACCTATTACAACACCTGCTGGCCCCCAGTACTTGTTGTCCCTTGGCCTTCTTGGCCCTTAGGAAAGCTTCCCTCCTTTGCACCATGGTTCTAGGGTATCTAACTTCTCTGCGAGTTCTCGCTTGTGCTTCTTTCGTGCCACCACCTCCTCTGGTCCGCCGTCACCTCGCCAGCGGGAGGCGAGGCTTCCTTCAGTTCGGCACCTCCTCTAGTATGCCTTTGCCTTGCCTATAGGAGGCGAGGATTCCCTTGGGTTGGCACCTCCTCTGGTCCGCCTTTGCCTCGCCAGCGGGAGACAAGGTTTCCTTCGGGTCGGCACCTCCTCTGGCTCACTACCCTAGCATTGGTGTGCCTTTTCCTAGTTCGTATGGGGTGAGTATTCCCCTGCTACGTATGGGGTGAGTATTCCCCTGCTACAACACACTCAACAATTATACCCTGAATACACCACCATTTGACTAAAAATATTATACCTTGTTCATGACCGTGAACACGGCTAATCGAATAGTTTTTAGCAATTTTCAGAGATAGGACATCTTTACCCAGAGCACACTCACATTTCTACCTTCTGCTAGAAAGGAAATGTTTGTAACCCAACAGTTCCGACAATAATCATGAGTAAGTGTCTCTCTCAATGGATTACTACACCACCCAATGCCAAACGTCTGGATCAATAGGCTAGACAAAGCTAGTACAATAACATTGATGGATATAGACAATTGCATGATAACATATATCGCCCAAAGAACCTTCATAAGAAGTTCTTACCTAACTTTCTTGAGGTTCCACATGATCATGTCTAGTAACCTAACTGCTAGATTTAATCGAAGTCAAGTTCGTGCTTTGTATTATATTTTTCTTAGGAATGCTTTACAAGATTAAGTCTGTAGTAGTGACTAAGGCAAAACTTCCTTCTAGATTTGCCTCATAGCCTAGCCACACAGGCTCCACCCCCCACAGTAGTGCCACTTGCCTTAGTTAAAACAACCCTCTTGGTTCTTAATCAAATCAGCAACACATGTCGGCAATCACATAAGAGCATCATATGCTTAACCACACAATTGGCATTACCGGTTAGCTGAAGTATCCATATAGATGGAACAACACATGTTTTTCTAATGTAAAATCAACACATGCTTTTACTCTCAATTTCATCTATCTCATTAGAGAATCTCCAATGGTGCTTAGTTAGATAGCTATAAGGATGCCAACTCAATATTTTCCATATGTGGATGAGAGAAAGGGAGGAAAGAGATATAGGCTGGTTACTAACTTATAAGTGGGTTACATGGATATAGAGTAGAGTTTGTTAGAGTTTGGGTCAAATACATGTATAAGTTGGTTAAGTGGACTCATTTAGATATCTTGCGTAGCGATTAAAATCCTAACAACTAGGATTATGTAAAAGAATAAAAAGTTAATAGGTATTTATTATAATATTTTTTAGATTTTAGTCGTTGACTCATCTCGCGGGCATTTCTTGTATTGGTTATCACCATGCCTTTGTGTGAGGGTTTACGGTTAGGGTGCATGGCAACCCTAGGCTTAGGAAAAGGATACAGAGGGCATTGAAGGTTCGGCGATGGGTGGTGGTTGACAATGGGCGGTAGGGCAATGAGGCCATAGAGACATTGTCTCGGCCTTAATTAGGATTGGTGAAGGATGGAGTTGGGTACTTGGGTGTTGGATTGACGAGGAGTCCATAAGTCATTGAGAGGCAGTATAGCGGATTAAACAACAATTGACAGGAGACGAGGAATTAAGGTGGGTGGTGCAGGGTACATCATTCGAAATGTAGAAGTTCGTTGGAGAAAGAGGTAGAGGGAAGAAGCTTAATTTGTGGATGGGAGGTGGAATATGGTGTCAAGAGGAGCACCGATGACTACACTGCTAGTGCAATGCTAGTGGTAATGGTTCACCGGTCGGCGGTGTAAGGTTACATGGTAGCGGCAGCTGCAACCAGAGTGGATTAAGGTTTGGGCTTGTCTTAAGCATGGAAAAGATGTGATAGATCTAAACCGTTAGATCAAAATCCAACAACCAGTAAAAGAACATTTTTTTTCCCAAAGTTTCATCTGATTTTCAATAGTCGGTCCAAGACAAAAGCATTGCCAAATCGTTGTATCAAACCATGCATCATGGGCCTATGGCTTCCTAGGTCGCGATCGAGTGTGTGTGCACGCATCGTTGTCCGCGAAAAAGAATGAAATGAAACTTGAAGACGACAAAAGCATAACGTACAATAATAGACAGATGTGTCCGAGGACGATGTGTGTATAGTAGTCATTAATTTTTGACTAACGTGTCAGATGACGATGTATGTATAGCAGTCATTAATTTTTGACTAATGTGAGTCATATAGTCAAAACCGACGGCGATGGTTGACCAAGTCAGACATACGTACAGTGGTGAAAGATTCACCAGATCATGCTTTCGAAAATTTGTGCACCGGTGCCATTCCTATGACATGATCTTTTGCGAAAAGAAATTAAACCGTACCCCTGTATTTTATGAGAAAAAGCATGTAATTAACATACCCCTAAATTTCTAAAGAATAAGATTAAAATAATAAAATATATATTAAGCTTAGTACTCACTCAGTTCTTTTTTATTCGACGCTTTTAACTTTTGAACACGTCTTTTACCATTCGTCTTATTCAAAAAAACTACGTACATATCATTTATTTTGTTCTTATTTGTTTTATCATTAAAGATATTTTAAGCATGACTTATATTTTTACATGTATATGACTTATATTTTTACATGTTTACACTAAATTTTTTAATAAAATGAATGGTCGAAATTGTGTCCAAAAGTCAATGGCATCAAATAAAAAAATGGAGGAAGTATTATTTATATCATTGTATTTTGCATCCTCTCATACACTTCTAATTTGCTAGGACAGTTGGCTAGATTAGAAAAATAATCTTGTCATTATCAAATGGCTATCCCTACGCGTTGCAAGCATGTGCTGTTAGCCGAGAGGCAAAAATTGATGTCCTCTCATGAATCTATTGGATGTCATAAAAAAACCAAAATCACTCCTCTCTCATATTTTCTTGCACGGTGAAACATATGAACGATAATCTACAAGATACAAATACTAATTAACTATAGGGATACTGTGTATCGTGATTATATTTGCAGATTTATTTGCCCTGCTAGCTACTCGCTCGTTTGTTGAGCATGACTTGTTATACTCATCCTTCTTTTCTTTTATTTTTTTTTCAGCATAAATTCTGTGGAGTATATAGCCATATCTGTCTAAGCAAGATCGAGGAAACTGATTAAGCACAGGCTAGCTAGCTAGCTAGCTAGATGGGAAGGGAAGGGAATCTAACATATGCTAGAATCAACACCAACTGTGCGTGTACACTATAATTTTAAAAAATTTATATTTGGATCTACAATAATGTAATAAAATTAATTTATGCTTATGCTTTACCTAGTACAAGCTTGTTGACATTTGATTAGGTCTTATATAGATATAAACTCTTGTACAATGACCGTACGTGTGGTACAAGAGGTAAGAAAACCCTTCGTCTAGACCCTGTGTTTGTGACGTGACAAAATAATCGGTTTTTCTTCTTCCTCCTTCCCTCTAACAACATGCTCGCGTCGCTCTCGGAACTGGTTGCAGTCGGTCATAATTGAAGTAGTACACATGTCAAGCTCGAGCATACATGCATCAGTGTATCATCTATCCACTAGTTATCGGCGGGCGCGCGTGTGTGGGGGTGATGTAAATAAAAATATATGGGGGTTGTAAATATAAATATAAGCTAGCTGTAAGACCAAGACGAGAGGTCAACCAATAGGGATCCGATCAATCAATGAGCAGCTCCGTACATAAAATTTTTTTATGTACGTTGCAACAAACAATCTATACGCATCTAGATGTTCTATCGATCGGATGGAATGGTCAATATATACACGCCCTGTCTACGTCGACAGAATTCACAATTAATTAATTAGCTATATATGCATGCGTACGGCGGACAAAATGAACCATCATGATGTGATGCTCCACAGCCTCCACTACAGCAAACACAGTATTTTTGACGGCTCAAAAGAAGAAGGTATAAAACTGTTGATAGAGGCTTCTCTTGATGGGCTGCCGTGGTTAGGAAAATGGTACCCGATGGTAAACCGCATGAACGTACTTGTAAAATGCAAGATATATACATGGACTGCTCATCAAACACCACAAAAAAAACTCACATTAATTATATGAAATACGTATATTATTTTAATGTTATACTGCCCTTTAGTATATCCCCGCGCGGTTATTGGCAGTACAAGAATTGTCTTGATATACATATGGAGTCTCGAGGCCACGAGTACAAAGAACGTTATGCATGCACACCCACACACAGGCGCATGCGTGCATGCTACACACACACACACGCTAGCGCTCGCCCATTAATTAAAGCATCTTTATTTCGAGAGCACAATCACCTGTAGTTGCACGTTGATACGTACGCTTACACAACGGTACGTTACGTACGTACGTACATATTACATGACGGAGCAGGCGTAGGACGGGTTGCTGTCGTCGCAGACGATCACCGGAGCCGGGAGCATGCACGGCACCACAGGCTTGGAGGAGCAGGAGCTGCCAGAGCAGTACTCATGTCCGCCGCCGCCGCAGATATGGTGGTCGCCGGAGGAGCTGCAGCTCGGACGGCACTTTGCACAAGCACACGGTGGCGGCGGCGGCGGCGGAGGCGGAGGCGCCGGCGGAGGCGGCGGCGGCGGCTTGCAGTGGCTGTAGCACTGGCACTGCTGAGGGTAGCAAGTGCCGCAGCTCCCTTGCCACCAGGGGCACGCGCCGCCGGCGTACGGCGCTTGATACGGGTACGGCCATGGATACACGTGAACAAGCTTGCATGGAGGCTCCTTCTTCTTCTTCTTCTCTTCTTCTTCTTTCTTCTTCTTCTCTTCTTCTTCTTTCTTCTTGTCTTCCTTCTCGATCTCCATCGACTTGATGAACTTGCCGGCCTCGCACCACAGCCTGCCTTTGAGCTTGTCGGCGTCAAACTTGCCGGTGATCGTCACCTTGCAGTTCCCAAACTCGACCTTCTCGATGCAAAACTCGTCTGCATTTGCAAGCATGCATGCATGCGCTCACATGCAGTGTAAGCTAGCAAATCGTGTATGTAGGTATCGATCGGGAGTTACATGGTCTAATTATTAGTCCGGGAATTACGGTGTTCATTTATATCGATCACTCTGAAAACTTTTCAGCTTAAGAATCTTTTGTAGATAGATAAGTAATAACGATTAGAATAATTACTTGGTACTTTGGTAGTTTATATGAACGTACCCGGGAGGCAGGTCAGGACCTTTTGGATCTTTGCCTTGCAACGACAGCACTCATCCTTTAAAGTGACGATTAACTTGGGCATCTGCAAAGAAAGGCACACTTTAATATATATACATTAAAAACAATAACATCCGATTATATTGATATGTTAAGTTGTTAACCACGATCCACAACATGATATTCGTGCGTAATGAACGCTATTGAATTACCGGGAAAACTTAGGATATATGTGTGGTTTCTGTGGGTATTAGAAAATCGGAAAATTGTAAAGAATTTCTATAGCAATTTCTTGTGATTTCACATGAAGAAAGGGAGTTAATTACTGGATAAAAAAATATTGTGCAACAAGTTAAAAAATATGTATCTTCTCTTCTGGCTCCGGTCGTGCAGATCAACAAGTAAGTTTAAGAATGGAAAGGATCGAGTATGCCACACCTTTTCTTGATGCTGTTCTACGTGCGCACAAGTAGAAGAAACGAGTTAGTTCGCACCATGCATGAGTTGGAGGGAAAGGAATTGTAGGTCGGAGAAGGTGAATGATCTTTGATTGGCACTTCAATTTATAGGTACAAATTGCAACATTTTTGTAATTTATTTTTACTTTAAAAATGTATATGGGATGACAAAGAAAACGACTAATTGGCTAAGAGGGATCTCCCAATTCAATGCCATTTCGCTTTCTTATTTTCTATTCTTTTTTGTCTTTTTTTTGCACATGTGCCTACTTTTTATTGCTAATTTTAAAAACATCTGATGAAAGCATTTAGGCCATGTTCTTTTGAGCTGATCTGAACGGTTAAATAGTTGAACGGATGAAATAATTGTATTTCGAGAGCTTCCCGATGTAGCCTCGAGATTCGGATCCATTTCGTTTGACTTGCTTTTAAAGCGTTAGGACCCACCTTCAAAACAGTGAAAAAACGGATTTAAAAATTCAAAACATATGCCTTTTAGAAACGTAGATAAGTTGTTAAGATGTTAAGCCATTAAGCTGAAAAGAATAGGACCTAGTTAAGGGATAATCGATAAATGAGCAAACCCCATGTTGTGACTATATGTTGAGACATGAAGCCATGGACGTAGAGATGGATTCGGGTACCCCTGGGAAGCCCCGCCTCCAACCTCCCACGAGCAAAGGCGGCAACCCAAACCCCTGCTTCATTATCACTCCACTGATGCCACCCCTGCAATACCTCTGTTAATTCCCAGATCTGATGGTGACCATGCCTTCGGTTTCCCCATGGTTGATAATGGTGAAGCCCATTTCAAACAGAGTGACACACTTTCTTCTCTCTATTTTGTAGTCTAGACTGGACCTGACGGAGTAACGGTACTAGGCTTGATTACCCATAAGGTCTGGTTATGGGTCTCTGTTTTAACCCATGATTAACTTTGTGTTTGGGTACATAAGATTGGGATTTTGGGCCACGTCTAAAAATAGTTGGATCTAAAGATACACGGTCCGAAGACACCGATTGTCTTCTTTTTTACATGGAGGGTCGTTCAGCCATCATGCTTTTTTACCATATTCTTTGTTTCCTTAGCAAATCTAGACACCAAATTTTGCTTATTATTGTTTAGAAACTTTCTTAATTATATGATATAGTAGGAAGTTTCCCGATAATATAAAGTGACCGCTAAACCTAACAGAAAATATCACTCGAAACCAAACTGGTCAACGCGGTACAGGTTTCGTTCCCTAGATTACTAGAACGTGGTATTCGGTTTTTAGTAAAAAAGCGATGGTAAAACCGTAAACCCTGGAAAAACCACCCAACTGCTGATGGGCGCCGGCGGTCCGTCGCTGCTACTGGCCACTGGGTGCTTCTCGGCAGCGCGCGGTTGGGCTACGTGCTAGAGCTACACAACAAGCTACCATAATGTATTTTATTTTGTATAACTATAATATATCTTCAAAATTATACGCCGGGCTGTTTTTTTATCTGCACTTTTAGGAGCCCATCGCTCGCGTTAAGGGCGATCACTCAGGCCATGGACGCCAGACACCCCGACTGTTGTTACCCCAGCACCCGGCCGTTGCCGACCGTTTGGCTAGCCATTTAGGGTGCACACCCATCGCCCAAGACAGCATGATCCCTCCCGGGCGACTAGCTGGCCTATATAAAAGGACCAACCGGCCACCTCTCCTTCCACACTCTAGCACAGCCCGCAACACTTACAAATTACACAAGAAAAGAGTAAGGGAAATAGAGAAAAACGCCGAAATTGTTATGGAGTTCTCCTCGCCCCTGAGAACATTTGCAAGAACCCATGTCATAAGGCATTCAAGCACCCATGTGTCTATCTGAGGATCGTTGCAATTTTATGAGGTCCGTTGACATCTCGTATACTATCGGTTAGAGGTATTGGATGTGCGCAAACTACGCGTACGACCTAACCAATGAGATGCATAGGCAGGGCCAAAACCGGGTAAGTACCGGGCCAAAACTTGGACACCGAGCAGAATCCCAAGCAGGAGCAGCACATGATGAGGGAGATGGCGTTTCATAGAGTTAGGGCCATGGAGCGGTGATGCCTTGCTGACGAGGAAGAGAAAAACAAGTGTTTCATGGTCAAGTTGGATGCACAACAGGAGGACGACAACAGCGGCAGGACATGGCGCATGAGGCAGATCTTGAAAGAAAGAAAATGCACGAGGGTTGCTAGAGCTAGGGCAGCAGACCCCCAAAGCATGCAATGAGGAAGGGAAAATATCTTTGATGCACCCATTAGATTGTATTTGAGTACCATGTCTTTTTAAATTTGTCTAGACATGTTAAGTTAAAATTAGGCGCACTAGTAGGATGTGTGCCATGCGTTCCGTATATGCCATTGTTTGGATGAACCGTGTAATCCATGGGCTCGTATAACATAATGGAATGTTATGTTTGAACTATGACCAATTACCTATTTTTCAATTTTTGTGTTGGGCTGAACCTCCTAATGCAACAGTAACAACTTACGTAAAATTTGGTGTGACGAACGTTCCTGTTTTTTTACATAATTTTACGGCAAAGGTGGGTAATTTTCCACGTACGGCAAACTCCTGACTGACCATAATATATAGTACAATGAACATATCCAACATCAATGTCCATTAAGATGATATGGTAAATCAATTATATTGTTGCATGGAACTAACTCGAAATATAAAATTACGATACAAATTAATTCAAGTACAGTAGTGCATGGAACTAATTTGAAAGATAAAGTCACAATACAAGTTCAAGTACAGTAGTGCATGGAACTAACTTGAAAGATAAAATTGCGATATACAAGTGGTGGAAATATGGCTCACCAACTATACTTCCGTAGATGGTCTGCGGATTAGGTCAGTTCATCAAAAAAGGGTGGACATCCCTTCTTGGCCTGCCTATGTCTAATGGTGTGGACGGGTCGTCGTCCTGAGACGGCTGAGTCGGAACAAAGGGAGCCCAAGGCAACTAAGCAAAGAAAACATATATATGTCGAACGGTAAGTTGTAGGAACACGTGGGTAGTAAAACCATATGTGATATTATAATTGATTTCTCGTCTCCATGTAGTCCAGAGCTGCTCGACTCGGCTTAGTGCTATGGTGTTGGATCCCAAGTCCCAACCTCCCCGAACCTACTTGTTGTGCCGCAGCATCCCAACCTCCCCCATAGCCTTGCTACTTACGTACCAAGCTCCCCCATCCCTGCTTTTGTGGTGGTGCAGCATACGATGAGCTTACACCCTGCGCATGCCAAGCTTCCCCCGGCCGTGCTGCTACGGTGGTGTAGCATGCCCTGAGCCAAAGGCGTGCACACCCACCATGGACAATTGTCATCCACACAATTCACATTGTACTCTTTTTTGCTAGACTTCACCACCCTGAACTGACACCGTGTAGACATTGCCCAGTCCTTCACTTCATCCCCTAATAATTCCATGTTCTCACATATGGTTCCCTACGTGACCTCATTCACATGGAACTCTTGCGGTTCATGGTCGCCTTCCTATATTGCTAACTCCTCAAAATTAGAACTATTCCATGTGCTTGGCACCGAGACATCGGTCCTATCACCCTCTTCATCGAAGTGGTCATCATCCGCCATTCATCATTCATACGGTCCTCCACCTCCATCATGTCCACTATGATTTTCACCTCCTCCCCTTTGTCTGCCACTCCTCTCGCCTCCACGCCTCCCCTCACCTGCGCTGCTTCCTCCTGTGACATTCCTCGCCGCCAACAAGATCATTGCCACCCGCTGCACCAAAATCTTCTATGCTAGTGCCATGCCCCTCCATTGTGCCTACTGTCAGCGTATTTTTCTGCCGCTAGACGAGAAGATTCAGAGATTCGACGGGGGGTAGCACTGCTGCGCCTCGAACCGCCCTCGAGCTCCCAAGAACAGGATGAACACAGCGATATACCCAGGTTCGGGCCCCCGAGGTGGGTAATAGCCCTACTCCTGCTGAGCTCTCGCTCTATGTGTGTATTGCGATGGAAAATGAGGTGGAATCAGAGACCTCCCCCTCTCCCCATGGTGGCTTGGTCCCTTATATAACATGGGAGAGCCCGAACCGACGAGGAGAGAGAAACAGGGGGGACGCATCTAACCTATTACAAGATCACTGTACTGGCAGGTATACAATAAATGCCGTGCTGTCGTAGCCGCCTGCTACGCACGTCCTGCTGCCTTGTCGCGTCCCATCGGTGGCAGGGGGGGCCCAGAGTCCCGCCGACCTCG
>SPJY01024546.1:1157862-1177523 GCA_005191435.1 Raddia distichophylla | reverse complement strand
AGGTGGGGCCCAAAGTCCCGCCGACCCTGCCAGCTGCTCACGTGGTCGTCGATACGGTGCGGGGCCTGATCGCCCGCCTGCCGATATGCCACGTATCCTGGTCGCCGAACTGCTGCATGTCCTGGTCGCCGAGCTGCTAGCCCGGCGCACCGCGTGTCCTGGTCGGGGTGCTGCTCGCCCGCATGCTGGGCCTGGTCGCCCGCCTGGTACACGGAGGGCTCGCCCGCGTGCTGTGGTCTGGTCGCCCGCCTGACACGTAGGGCTCGCCCGGTCTCTCGGCGCAGGGGTCTGGTCGCCCCCGCCTGCGGAGATACGCCTCGGGGTCCAGTTCCGAGCGATGGGGCCCGCGCGCCCGCCAGTCCACTCGGAACCAGACCCGGTCTTCTTGGTCCTTCTGGATGACGCCGTCTTCTACCCTCCTTCTGGAGGATGTGGAGAGGACACCCTCCAGACCCGGTCTTCTTGGTCCTTCAGGCGAGATGTGCCGCGCCGCTGATCGCCTCCACCGCCGGCCGCCTCGATCTGCTACCCCACCTCCACCGCTCCCGCGCTGCACGCCACATCTCGCCGGCCACCGCGTCGCCGGAGCCGCCTCGCCCCGCCACCACCCCGTCGTCTTCTGCAACGACATCGAGGTAATTTCCTGGGCTTTTTTTTAAAATGTTGGTAGTGTAGTGTCGACGGCCAACAATGTTTAGTCGAGACTAATTATAACATAATCATGGTTAACATTAATTAAATTATTTAAATAGCAAAATTTTTAAAAATAGTATGAAAAATATATAAACATTTAGGAAAATAGTATGAAATATATTTAAAAATTTAGAAAAATAGTAGAAAATGTATTTAAAAAATATATTAATCTGTTTGCCGTGTGATTAGCTAGCGTCCGTGGATAAGTTTAGTGAATGTCACCTAGCCGTACGTAACCCGTTCGGAAACGGCACATCTCGTATGGAACACGGACGGTGATTCATTGTTTTCTAATACGAGATGTGACACGCGTTTCCGAATTGTCCAGTGGAGCCCCTTATGGGCGTCCCAGTGGATAGCCTACGAATGATTGTTCGAGCACACGTCGCGTTGTGATACCGAAGGCTTCGAGATGAGGTTTTCGTCAGCATGACCCTAAGAGGTTCTCCTGTGCATAAAATAAGTGCTTCGGAGTTTTTATCGGCTCCCTGGCCATCGTTGCACTAGGAGAACCCCTAGGGTTATGCTGCCGAAATCTCCTCTCGAACCCCCGGTACTGCATCGCAACGTGTGCTCGAGCGGTCGTTCGTAGGTGTGTTTAGAAGCCTTCCAAAGCCTAATATAAAACCCTTACATGCGACGATGGCTGGCAACTCAGATGGAAGTAAACAGGAGTTGGATGTACGAAGGATGGCAACGGAACGTACACCACTCGGACGAATGGTACGACAAGACCGAGATATTCCTGAATCGTGCCTTTCAGGATGCTTAAAACGATAACACCCGGGTAACTTGTCCATGTGTTGATTGTGGGAACTGCAAGAAAAGAACCCGCACTCAGATGGAGATAGACCTGTATACGCATGGCTACAAGGCCGAGTACCGTCGATGGGTCTATCATGGGGAGAGTCGGTGGGCGGAGCCACCACCACTGCCACCCCCAACCGACGAAGGTTTCGATGAGATTGATCGGGTGAATGATATGATGGATGACTTCGTTCATAATTTTCTAGACGCTGACCCAGAACGTTGTCTAACTTTATGGAGCTTCTCGAGTCTACAAAACAACCTCTACACGATAGCACAACGGTGACCCTCTTGTCTGTTGTGGCTCGTATGTTAGCAATTAAGTGCAAATACAATTTCTCTATCAACTGTTTGGACGAGCTCATATTGTTGTGGTCCGATGTCCTTCTGCAAGGCCACAAGATGCCTTCCAGTTAGTACGAGTGTAAAAAACTAATAGGTGGTCTCGGAATTCCATATGAGAAGATACACTATTGCACGAACCATTGTATGATGTACTACAAACGTTATGCGGGTAAACAGTCTTGTGATAAATGTGGGGAGCCAAGATATGTCGAGGTAGAGGACTCTCAAGGAAATAAGAGGCAGACTATTGTGGCGAGAAAAGTGGTTCGTTACTTGACGATCAGAAACATATGAGAAAAGATATGCCAAGATATGACGATGTTTCATGACCGAAGAGACGGCGCAATAGATGAGGTGGCATAAGGAGGGTAAAAGGCCGAAGGGCGACTTGATGATACATCCGTCAAATGGGGACGCGTGGAAGAACTTCGATCAGAAACATCCGGACTTTGCAGCTGATCCGATAAATGTGCTTCTGGCAATTGCCATCGATATCTTCACCCCTTTCAATATGATCGCTGGGTCGTATTCTTATTAGCTAGTGTTCACTATGCCTCTGAACCTTCCGCCGTCACATTTAATGAAAGAGGAGTTCATGTTTCTATCCCTCATCGTGCCTGGTCCAAAGAATCCTGGAAAGAATCTAGATTTTTTCTAGAGACCTTTGGTTGAAGAGCTGAAAGAGTTATGGGAGAATGGAGCAATCACGTACGCTAGAAAGACGAATACCAATTTTCACATAGGGCTACTTTTATGTGGTCTATTCATGATTTTCCGGCATACGGAATGTTCTTAGGATAGAGCACGCACGCACGGCAAGCTAGCATGTCCCGCTTGCACGGATGATACGAGCGTGTTCCAGTTAACACACGGGGGTAAGACATGTTGGTTTGATTGCCACCGTGCTTTTCTGAAGCCAGATCGTCCCTTCAGAAAATAGAGGAATGTGTTTCGAAGAAACACCGTTGTGAAAGGACAAAAACGTTCGCGACTGGCCATAGCTGCCATCAAAGCTTTACAATCAAAGTTAGTGGAAGGGAGAAATGGAATCTGTCGACGGTTGGGATATCGGTCCCAAGTCAACTAAGGTTCTTGAGAAAGGGAGATAGAAGACTTGCCGAACAAGGCAAACGGCAATCAACGAGCAACAAGGAGACACAGAGTTTTTATCCTGGTTCAGGCCTCTCTGGGGAGATAACAACCCTACGTCCAGCCTTCTTTATATGATAAAGGAATTACAATGAAGAATTCGGCGAGACGAACAGGTCTCGACGAGATTATGGGTGTATAGGAAACTAATATGCGATCTTAGCTTCAAGTCGCGCAGAATTGGCCCCTCTACACGCCGTAGGGGCCTGGTTTATATAGTGTTGAACAACCGACCTACCGAGGGATAATCGGGCCGGGCTGACCACGAGTCCGTAGCGAACTCGAATACATGCCAAATATATCCCGAGGTAGATAAGGTATACTCCAATTCTTGGAGATCACGACGTCTGCTCCAATCCGGGAAACCACGTCCAGGTCTTCACGTAGCCGTGTAGAACTCTGTTCGAGTCGGACTCGAGAATCGGCTTATGGTGGGCAGGACTCCGTTGGTGGTGCATTGCTCCGGATTACCGTGCAAGGAAGGACGTATCATGGATAAAAAAGACGTGTGCGGGCAAGTGCAGCCCCGCTGTGGCTAAGACCGCTAACCAGGGAAGGCTATCGGGACCTTAGCCGCATGCAAGACGTGTGAGGCGAAATCTTATCCGGGCATGGACCCGTGTAGCGTTGGTGTCATCTTGGCGGGTGCGGAACCAATGCAGGAGTGTCCGTTGCGATGAGAATCGGCTTACGGTGGGCATGCCAGCTGCGATGAGAATCGGCCTACGGTGGACAGAACTCCCTCGGTGGTGCACCGCTTCGGTTAACCGGAGCTGTACAGGTCGTTGCCAGATAAAAAGACATGCTCGCACGCGGGGAGCGCTACGGGAGCGAAAGACCAAGCTGATTTGTCCTTTTATTAAGCAGGCAGGGGTATAGAAACGACCCTGGGATCATAAAGAGCTAAATGCGGACCTGGGCAACGAGGTTTTAAGGAAACCAACGCTAAGGAAAGGAATTGGAAAACTGGAAACGTACTGTGGTTGCCGAAATTCGCGTGCACGTACTGGATCACGAATCTGCACCAAGGTTTGACTAATTGAGGTCACCAGACTGCGGCGAACAACCTCTTGCTCGCGAGCAGCAGGTGTAGCCCTATCTTGCTGCCGAGCAGAATTGACCTACTCGATCTCATCGGCCGCCGCGGCCCACGCTGGATCCCCTAAGGTTCCTGTGCCGGCCATGTGACGCTGCGACGGCTGCGCGGTGGCACACTAGACGGTGTCATCACTGTGTCGCCACAGCAAGAGTCGACCGACATGGCCTTGGATTCCGAGAGATCTAAACCAACGTAAAGATCGTCAGTTCCGAAATCATCATCAATGATGGGAGCGTGATCTAAGACCATCTCTGGAACGCAGCCGGAATGTTCCGTCCCAGATCTAGAAGGCAATCGAGATCGAAGGTGACGGCGTGCTCACCGCTCAACCACTGCGGATCACACCCCTGGTCAGATTTCTCATCTTGCTAGCCTTTCGGCCGAGCTCTATTCGATTGAGCGCTGGACGCAGCAAGGAGCAACACACGGGGATTACCCAGGTTCGGACCCCCTCGCGGGTAATAGTCCTACTCCTGCTGAGCCTTAGCTCTTTGGTTGTGGTTGAATGGAATGTGCTTACAGAGTGTTGCCGGTGCACGTATGCTAGTGCAATGCTACCTTCTCTCCCCTCCCCTTTCTCTCTCCACCCTTTTTATACAACCTCCGAACCGGCGGAGAGAGCCGAGGGGGTAGGCAGTACAGTACCCTTGATACAGTAACAAGACACGACAGGAAAGACGAAAACGTGCTGCCACTACGCCGCACGGCGCCGCCCCCGCGTACTTCGCAAGTGGCCACCGACCCGCACAGTCACACCAGTGAGGCTGCGGGTGGGGCCCGGTCTGTTCCTCCTGACGCGGGCGGCCATCTCAAGCAAACCTTCTCTCTGCCGGTCAATTCTTCTCCGCCACAGTGACAGCCGCTCAGACTGGCAGGGGTCACTGTAGCGGTAATCATGTCTTCAGCTGTCTATCCGCGCGTGATGTCGCATTAAATGCGCTCGTCCTTCGCAGCAGGGGGAGCCTTCAACCAGAAGACTCCTTTCGGGATGTTCCCTGCCACGCGGGCCCCACCTGACGCGTGGGACCCTCGCCGGATCTTCAGAGGGGGCTCGCCCACGCACCCGCCTGGCGCGTGGGGCCCGCTCGATACGCCGTGGGGCTCGCCCACACGCTGGGGTCTGAACGCCCGCCTGACGTGTGGGGCCCTCGCCCGATACGCCGCGGGGCTCGCCCACACGCTGGGGTCTGAACGCCCGCCTGACGTGTGGGGCCCTCGCCCGGCGCCCTGAGGGACTCGCCCACGCGCTGGGGCCTTGCTCGCCCGCCTGACGCGTGGGGCCCGCTCGATACGCCGCGGGGCTCGCCCACACGCTGGGGTCTGAACGCCCGCCTGACGTGTGGGGCCCTCGCCCGGCGCCCTGAGGGACTCGCCCACGCGCTGGGGCCTTGCTCGCCCGCCTGACGCGTGGGGCCCGCTCGATACGCCGCGGGGCTCGCCCACACGCTGGGGTCTGAACGCCCGCCTGACGTGTGGGGCCCTCGCCCGGCGCCCTGAGGGACTCGCCCACGCGCTGGGGCCTTGCTCGCCCGCCTGACGCGTGGGGCCCGCTCGATACGCCGCGGGGCTCGCCCACACGCTGGGGTCTGAACGCCCGCCTGACGTGTGGGGCCCTCGCCCGGCGCCCTGAGGGACTCGCCCACGCGCTGGGGCCTTGCTCGCCCGCCTGACGCGTGGGGCCCGCTCGATACGCCGCGGGGCTCGCCCACACGCTGGGGTCTGAACGCCCGCCTGACGTGTGGGGCCCTCGCCCGGCGCCCTGAGGGACTCGCCCACGCGCTGGGGCCTTGCTCGCCCGCCTGACGCGTGGGGCCCGCTCGATACGCCGCGGGGCTCGCCCACACGCTGGGGTCTGAACGCCCGCCTGACGTGTGGGGCCCTCGCCCGGCGCCCTGAGGGACTCGCCCACGCGCTGGGGCCTTGCTCGCCCGCCTGACGCGTGGGGCCCGCTCGATACGCCGCGGGGCTCGCCCACACGCTGGGGTCTGAACGCCCGCCTGACGTGTGGGGCCCTCGCCCGGCGCCCTGAGGGACTCGCCCACGCGCTGGGGCCTTGCTCGCCCGCCTGACGCGTGGGGCCCGCTCGATACGCCGCGGGGCTCGCCCACACGCTGGGGTCTGAACGCCCGCCTGACGTGTGGGGCCCTCGCCCGGCGCCCTGAGGGACTCGCCCACGCGCTGGGGCCTTGCTCGCCCGCCTGACGCGTGGGGCCCGCTCGATACGCCGCGGGGCTCGCCCACACGCTGGGGTCTGAACGCCCGCCTGACGTGTGGGGCCCTCGCCCGGCGCCCTGAGGGACTCGCCCACGCGCTGGGGCCTTGCTCGCCCGCCTGACGCGTGGGGCCCGCTCGATACGCCGCGGGGCTCGCCCACACGCTGGGGTCTGAACGCCCGCCTGACGTGTGGGGCCCTCGCCCGGCGCCCTGAGGGACTCGCCCACGCGCTGGGGCCTTGCTCGCCCGCCTGACGCGTGGGGCCCGCTCGATACGCCGCGGGGCTCGCCCACACGCTGGGGTCTGAACGCCCGCCTGACGTGTGGGGCCCTCGCCCGGCGCCCTGAGGGACTCGCCCACGCGCTGGGGCCTTGCTCGCCCGCCTGACGCGTGGGGCCCGCTCGATACGCCGCGGGGCTCGCCCACACGCTGGGGTCTGAACGCCCGCCTGACGTGTGGGGCCCTCGCCCGGCGCCCTGAGGGACTCGCCCACGCGCTGGGGCCTTGCTCGCCCGCCTGACGCGTGGGGCCCGCTCGATACGCCGCGGGGCTCGCCCACACGCTGGGGTCTGAACGCCCGCCTGACGTGTGGGGCCCTCGCCCGGCGCCCTGAGGGACTCGCCCACGCGCTGGGGCCTTGCTCGCCCGCCTGACGCGTGGGGCCCGCTCGATACGCCGCGGGGCTCGCCCACACGCTGGGGTCTGAACGCCCGCCTGACGTGTGGGGCCCTCGCCCGGCGCCCTGAGGGACTCGCCCACGCGCTGGGGCCTTGCTCGCCCGCCTGACGCGTGGGGCCCGCTCGATACGCCGCGGGGCTCGCCCACACGCTGGGGTCTGAACGCCCGCCTGACGTGTGGGGCCCTCGCCCGGCGCCCTGAGGGACTCGCCCACGCGCTGGGGCCTTGCTCGCCCGCCTGACGCGTGGGGCCCGCTCGATACGCCGCGGGGCTCGCCCACACGCTGGGGTCTGAACGCCCGCCTGACGTGTGGGGCCCTCGCCCGGCGCCCTGAGGGACTCGCCCACGCGCTGGGGCCTTGCTCGCCCGCCTGACGCGTGGGGCCCGCTCGATACGCCGCGGGGCTCGCCCACACGCTGGGGTCTGAACGCCCGCCTGACGTGTGGGGCCCTCGCCCGGCGCCCTGAGGGACTCGCCCACGCGCTGGGGCCTTGCTCGCCCGCCTGACGCGTGGGGCCCGCTCGATACGCCGCGGGGCTCGCCCACACGCTGGGGTCTGAACGCCCGCCTGACGTGTGGGGCCCTCGCCCGGCGCCCTGAGGGACTCGCCCACGCGCTGGGGCCTTGCTCGCCCGCCTGACGCGTGGGGCCCGCTCGATACGCCGCGGGGCTCGCCCACACGCTGGGGTCTGAACGCCCGCCTGACGTGTGGGGCCCTCGCCCGGCGCCCTGAGGGACTCGCCCACGCGCTGGGGCCTTGCTCGCCCGCCTGACGCGTGGGGCCCGCTCGATACGCCGCGGGGCTCGCCCACACGCTGGGGTCTGAACGCCCGCCTGACGTGTGGGGCCCTCGCCCGGCGCCCTGAGGGACTCGCCCACGCGCTGGGGCCTTGCTCGCCCGCCTGACGCGTGGGGCCCGCTCGATACGCCGCGGGGCTCGCCCACACGCTGGGGTCTGAACGCCCGCCTGACGTGTGGGGCCCTCGCCCGGCGCCCTGAGGGACTCGCCCACGCGCTGGGGCCTTGCTCGCCCGCCTGACGCGTGGGGCCCGCTCGATACGCCGCGGGGCTCGCCCACACGCTGGGGTCTGAACGCCCGCCTGACGTGTGGGGCCCTCGCCCGGCGCCCTGAGGGACTCGCCCACGCGCTGGGGCCTTGCTCGCCCGCCTGACGCGTGGGGCCCGCTCGATACGCCGCGGGGCTCGCCCACACGCTGGGGTCTGAACGCCCGCCTGACGTGTGGGGCCCTCGCCCGGCGCCCTGAGGGACTCGCCCACGCGCTGGGGCCTTGCTCGCCCGCCTGACGCGTGGGGCCCGCTCGATACGCCGCGGGGCTCGCCCACACGCTGGGGTCTGAACGCCCGCCTGACGTGTGGGGCCCTCGCCCGGCGCCCTGAGGGACTCGCCCACGCGCTGGGGCCTTGCTCGCCCGCCTGACGCGTGGGGCCCGCTCGATACGCCGCGGGGCTCGCCCACACGCTGGGGTCTGAACGCCCGCCTGACGTGTGGGGCCCTCGCCCGGCGCCCTGAGGGACTCGCCCACGCGCTGGGGCCTTGCTCGCCCGCCTGACGCGTGGGGCCCGCTCGATACGCCGCGGGGCTCGCCCACACGCTGGGGTCTGAACGCCCGCCTGACGTGTGGGGCCCTCGCCCGGCGCCCTGAGGGACTCGCCCACGCGCTGGGGCCTTGCTCGCCCGCCTGACGCGTGGGGCCCGCTCGATACGCCGCGGGGCTCGCCCACACGCTGGGGTCTGAACGCCCGCCTGACGTGTGGGGCCCTCGCCCGGCGCCCTGAGGGACTCGCCCACGCGCTGGGGCCTTGCTCGCCCGCCTGACGCGTGGGGCCCGCTCGATACGCCGCGGGGCTCGCCCACACGCTGGGGTCTGAACGCCCGCCTGACGTGTGGGGCCCTCGCCCGGCGCCCTGAGGGACTCGCCCACGCGCTGGGGCCTTGCTCGCCCGCCTGACGCGTGGGGCCCGCTCGATACGCCGCGGGGCTCGCCCACACGCTGGGGTCTGAACGCCCGCCTGACGTGTGGGGCCCTCGCCCGGCGCCCTGAGGGACTCGCCCACGCGCTGGGGCCTTGCTCGCCCGCCTGACGCGTGGGGCCCGCTCGATACGCCGCGGGGCTCGCCCACACGCTGGGGTCTGAACGCCCGCCTGACGTGTGGGGCCCTCGCCCGGCGCCCTGAGGGACTCGCCCACGCGCTGGGGCCTTGCTCGCCCGCCTGACGCGTGGGGCCCGCTCGATACGCCGCGGGGCTCGCCCACACGCTGGGGTCTGAACGCCCGCCTGACGTGTGGGGCCCTCGCCCGGCGCCCTGAGGGACTCGCCCACGCGCTGGGGCCTTGCTCGCCCGCCTGACGCGTGGGGCCCGCTCGATACGCCGCGGGGCGCAGGATGCATATGGGCCTGATAGAACCTTCCAGGGAGCTGGGCCCTAGTAGGCTGTTCGGTTGGGCCGTCAGGGAGTGGGCCATGGCAATGGGCCGTGATTTTATCCCCGACATGACCTTACATTGTTTTCCATTTTAGAGCGGAGACAAGCGTCCGTGGGCCAAGCTCGTCGGAGAAGAAGCTGGTCGCCTACACTCGACTGCGAAGTCTGCATCGGCCTTTACCCAGGGTTCTTCTCAGCAACCCAAGAAAAGAGGTAAAATTGATTTATGATGTATAATCCCACAAAATCCGATCTCTTACTCAATTCTGATTAACAGGAAGACCCGAAGGTGACGCCGGTCAAAGGAGAAACTGGCCACCAAGAAGCCGAGACCCCAAAAGGTGCGTACACCCGATAGCACCGAGTCTGTATGTGACACAGTAAGTACTTGATTTTTCCTCTAATTCTCTCAACTCCTCTTCGGCTTTTCCTTATCGAAACTTTGATTTCAGGACACCTCCCCTATCCAAAAGAGGAAGGGTGGCACACCTGCTACTCCACCAGCGTCGCAGACACCACCGGCTTTCAACCCCCAAGACGTAATCGGAATTCCTTACTTTAAATCATCAAATTTTAAAAATCCAATTTCTTGTAACTTTAAATTTTCTTCTCTCTAGTATATGTTTCAACCTCACAGCCCAATCCGGGTAACAGTGGCCTCCACGCAGGTCATCACTTACGATGGGAAGAAAAACGAAGAACTGAACTTCGACCCATCCAGCATGGATTGGCTCGACGACGAGCTGGACTTCCTTTCTTCTCCGATCAGGACTCCATCGCCTCCAGTCGTCGTCGTTGAGCCACCAGCCCCGGAAGGAATCAAGAAGAATCGGCTTTCGCCGGACACACTGGCCAAGCTCAAGCAGATGTGGGAGCTATTTGGTAATGAATTGGCTTTCCTGGCTAATCCCTCTGCCTTAAAGGATATTGCCGATTCTATCAAAGAAATTCTCCCAGACCAGATAGCTTTAGCAATCCAGAAGGTGCTGCCTCTTGGGGACAAGAAAGCCGACTTCGACGCTGCCTTAGATCAGCTCCATCAGCGAGATGCCCTCAAAGATGCCGAGGCAGAACTGAAGGGGCTCATCCAAGACGCCAATGCTCAAAATGATAAACTCCTTCAGCTGAAGCAAGAGGCTGAATCGGCAAAAACTGTAGCCTCCAAGACAGTTTCAAGGGTCAAGTCCCTAGAACTAGAACTAGAGAAGGCAAAGAAAGCCGAAGCAACCGCTCGCTCAAGCTTCGAGGAGTCAAAATCGGCAGCGAAAGAACAATACAACATCGTGAAGGCTTGCGGTCTGGAAGTTCTGGAAGCCTAGAAGAAAATCCCGATTATACCTAGATCGGTCGAAGAAGACACCGATATTGTTAACCAGGTCCGGGACACAATTACCAGTGCTGCCGCCACAATTTTCAAATTTTGTGAATGATTGGCCTGCGAGCCAAATTTTTAAACTTTGTGTATGGATCGGTATTTTACCGATCGTAAAACAATGCTTCATCCTGCCCCTTGGGCGAAAACAATTAAGGCCTTCGTGCCTTTGTAATAACGCTTTTATGCAATTTATTTTTCCAATGTTTGTCTATAGACGATTCATCAGAATCGGCTTTTCCTCAAGAGCAACGTGTTGAGCGAAACACCAACATCGTACACTTAAACCATAGGCGATTCATTAGAATCGGCTTTTATCAAATCCCAGCTCAAGCTCCAACCCAAACACTAGGATAATATTTCTTCAAATACTTAGCATTGATCGCTTTACCGAAAACCTGCCCTTCAAGCGTCTCTAAGATATACGCGTTTCCAGGAATAATCCGATTGATTTTGAACGGTCCTTCCCAATTTGGAGACCATTTTCCATACTTAGAATCTCTGGAACCAATCGGTAAAAAAAATTTCCATACAAGATCTCCCACTTCAAAAGTTTTCGGCACAACCTTCTTATTATAATGCCTAGCAACTCTTTGCTTATCACGCTCAATATGCTCCAAAGCTTTTAACCGAACAGCCACCATATCATCCAGCCTATCCACCACCAGACTTTCATAATCATCGGCTTTTACATTATTTTGTTCTTCAACTCTCGTAGATCCAATGATAGTTTCAACCGGTAAAATAGCTTCTTGACCATATACCAACTCACGTGGTGACACTTTCGTAGCTCTATGCTTAGCAATCCGATATGCCCATAGTGCATCCGCCAACGTATTATGCCAACCCAGCGATCTTTCATCGATTTTTCGCTTGATCAGCTTTATAGCGCTTTTATTTGAAGATTCCGTTTGGCCGTTGGCTTGAGCATAATACAGCGAGGAGTTGATTGTTGATGCTCCCTTAAAGTGTTTTAGATGATCCCTTAAAGTCGGTTTTGGCAGTTGGATTCAGTATAATTCATTTCCTTGTGTGCCAAGTAATCCGAATGTAAAGGAACCGTAGCCATTTGATCAAACCGACGTGCATGGACGCTAGGGATCACTCCTTGGTTGGTTTCATGGCGCTTGGGTTGGAAATAGAGCTGGAGTGGGCACCAAGGCTAGCCAACAGATCTAGGGTGGGTCGGCCGACCAGGCTGGTCACCCGGTTCAGCTCTATTTTCCCCCACTTTAGTTCTGAGGACAAAAACTCAACAAAACTTATGGAAATTTATTAGTTTAAATAAAATTCATGTATAAACATTTTCCATCAAATAATTGGAAAGTTGGCGTATGTCGGTGTATGAAATTGGATTTTAACGACTGCCAACACGCCCCCCAACTTGAACTTTTTTCTCGTCGTCGAGCAAAGAGCTAAAAATTTGACCTGGTGGATTAAGATTGCATCAATATCATTATTCAATAAATATTAAGTACACAAGATAATACTCTTTATTATTTGTTAATATAAACTCGTACAAGTGTATCCCAACCTTGTACTTATACTTGTGGGGCTTCCAAAATGTCACCTCGTATTAGGCGGTTGAAAAATAGAATAACCAAGATAGAGCAATGTTGGCTTAACCTTGTTCAGAATATGTCTTGGAAAATCTTTTATTTTTAAAATTTTAGTTGCTCTATTGGTACTTTCGAATCGCTCAAGTGGTATTTCATTCATCCTCACCAAGGCCAATAGCCAATTCTAATCCTTATATATTCTAAAGGTTCATGTGGAGCTCAAGGTAGAGCTAGAAATGACCTACTTAGGCTGTATAATATTGTTGAGTCAAAAATTGGACCTAACGAAGATCGTGCCACTTCATATTCCGGTCATTAGAAATATAGTTTGCAGGGGTGAGGGATGGAATGGACTCACTCCAAAGGAATGAAGAAACACAAGTGCAATGATGTGAGGTACTCATAAGTCGATCTTGTATTTAAGGATCAGTCTATAAGACTTCTTTATTTTGAGCAAATCCCTCTTTATGAAATATTTTTGGAGAGACAAAATTTTTCAGAGTTTAAGATTAACTCTTTCTTTTGTATATATTATAAAATTGAGGGATGACTCATGATAACTGGGAAGTATTTTTATGGAATAAACTATATCAGTTAGTATAGAGTAGACACATCGTAGAACTTGGTTCAGTTGATTGGTGAAGGTAGACACATCGTAGAACTTGGCTTAGTTGATTGGTGAAGGAATACCTGCGGAATGTATGCTCTATTCCAGTGTGGAATCTAGCATAGCCAGATATGAAAAAGGCTAGCTATCAAAAGGGGTACGCAAAATGAAATGACTAGCTTTGAAGAGTCACCACTCCTTAAGGTCACAAGTTTCGACAAAAGTCAACACAGTCGTAAGTGGCTAAATTATAGGCTGGGCACCTTTAGCTTTGGTAGCATGAAAATCCCAATGAGGAAGATATTTCAAAATATTTTTTATATTTTCAAAATAAAACCTTTTCGAGACTTTTCCTTACTAGAGGTATGAGCAACTAAGCTCTTATCTTAGTTATATCATTTCTCATAACAACTTAAACTTGGATTACAATATCAACACCCACTAGATAAAGATTAGGCAGAATCACAACTTATACCAATAAATTCCAAACTAAACAAGAGTACTAAATTGTAAACCCAATATTTAGAAAATAAGATAAAGCAATTTTTCATCATCTCCTTGGGTAAAAATCAACATTCATACTTTTAATTGAAGGGAAATGTTTTTGGTGTTTTAGTTTTATTTATGTATATGACGAGTGAAACTAAAGAAACTCAATTTTGATGGAAGGATGACAGGTAAGGCAGGGCAACAGGCAAGGCAGGGCAAAAGGTAAGGCGGGGCAAGGTGACAAGCGAAACAGGATGGATAATCGGGCAAGGCTCTAGCTGCAGCAACAGCAGTGGCAACAACAGTGACAAAGGGGAGAGAGGACGAGGCGAGAGTCGTGTTGGTTACAAAAGATGAAGAAAATGATTAAGAAAATGATGAAGAAAAGATGAAGAAAATGATTATCATCCGGATCAAGAGGCGCACATATTCGGCGGAACCTAAAAGAACAACAGATGAGCCTGGTCATCCCAATTTTGAAGATGCAAGTGACATGGACAATTTGATTAGGGAAAAGAAGGCAGCATCCTCTAATTTTTCCTACCAACAGAGAAACCTATGAAATGCAAAATTTAATTTATGTACATCATCTGTCCGAAAGAACAAAATGATGTTAGATATGGTGAAGTTAACAACAGAGGATAATGGTGCAGCAAAAAAGAAGTGTGCCTCATCTACAGATTATAAAATGGCAATGAATAGGAATGTAATATGTTAGAACATGATGTTGGCATTAAGATCCTTCTTCTCTAAACACCCGCAATAGGGGCATCACTTTGTTCTTCCAAGAAGGCACTTATTTACTGCGTACACCATTTGGTGTCTTTCTTTAGATTTTTTCTTGTAAGAACCATGACAGCATCAAACCTTGTCATTGACCCTGTGGAAGGCAAGGAAAAAAAATGAGTTTCAGGTGAGGTCAATTGAAACTAAGAAAAAGTTGTCTGCTAAAAAAGTTACAACACTACATAAGAATCGTACCACCAATTAAGGATCACAGTGCATTCGCACATAGTGATGAATTGGTATAGTCTGTTTAGCACACATGTTGTACCCTTTGCAACCTACGGAAAGCAGTGCATAAGATCTATGTTTATTGAACTAAAAAATTATTCTCCATCACCTCTCGAAGGTGTCACCAAAAATTAAATGTTTCATTAAATGACCATGGTACATGCCATTCAATAAGAACAGATTGCAAACATGGAATGTTATGGAAAATATATAGTGTTTGCTGAGTGCACTTCTGAACCAAGTTAGATATGGCAAGATGGTCCTAATGGTCAGCATATTTTTTAGCCATGCCAAAGAAACAAAAAAAGAACTTAAGAAGGGCAAGCCCCCAGTCATGGAGGTAATCTTACAACCTTTAGCATGCTGTTGGTCGTCGGCATAGTTAGTGTACGGCCAGTCATCACTCAGATTGGCATTAATTGCTAAAAATTTGGGAATGGAGATTAGTGGTACAGCATAACACAAAAGGAGAGAAGAAATTCATAAAGGATAGAATGAATTCGTATATAACCAGGCCGCCCATTTCATGAGAGGTGATATTTGACGTTTGCCACTCCAAGTCAAAATCAGTAAAAACAAATTCATAATTGAGATACTGAATTCGTATATAATCAGGTCGGCCGTTTCATGAGAGGTGCCATTTGGCATTTGGTGTTTACCACTCCCTTCAAATCAAATTCAGTCGATGGAAACAGTTTATAAGGGATCCACATTGCCTAGGCAAAAAAAAAAAATCAGGACATGAGCAAACTACTGGCACATATATACATGCTATCATCATGTAATTGTGATAAGTGAAACAGAGGGGCGACACGGGCGGCGTCCCAACCCGCCTCCTCACTCTCCACCAAAACCCTAGCCCGGCGCCGCCGCCGCCGGCGGTGCCGCCGCCGCCGGCAATCCCTTCCCCTCCTCCTTTCCTCCTCCCTCCCTACCCCTCCTCCTTTCCTCCTCCCTCCCTACCCCTCCTCCTTTCCTCTTCGCGCGCGGTTGCTTTGGTCGAGGCCGGCGGCGTGGAGGCCGGTCTCCGGCGTCGCGGAGGCTGGATCCGGTGGTGCGGCGGCCAGATCCGGCGGCGGGTTGGCCGGATCCGGTGGCGGCGTAAGGTTTAAGAGTTTTTTTATATACAAAGGTGGTATGTAACCTATTTCTTTGAAGCAAAATTGGTTATTAACTATGCATTCAATTACACTATGAAAATTGAAGGAATGCATCATAACAAATGAAGTATTGTACATTTCTTAGCCGCAAGCTTTTTCTAAAGGCACGGTACTATTGTGCGAACAAATAAGTTCGGCCGTAATAACTTCGTATAGCATACATTATACGAAGTTATACGAGGCGACGGCCGTGGCCGCAGGCGGCAGGTGGCGGCCGCGGGCGCTGGCCGTGGGCTCAGGCGGCGGCGGCGGCCATGGGCGCAGGCGGCGGTGGCCGTGGGGCGCAGGCGGCGCACTTGGCTTCGGGGCGGTCCTGCCGGGCGCGGCCGCTCCTGCTCGTCGCGGCTGTGGGCGATCCGGTGGGGATCCCGGCGGCAGTGGGGTTCCAGTGGGGAACCCGGCGGCGGCGGCTCGGATCCGCCACCCTCCTAGTCTTCGCTCGTGTGGCTTGGCGGCGCCGGCGGCGTCTTCGTCCTCCTGCTTCTCGTCACCGTTTCTGCTCCGGGCGGCCCTCCTTCGGTGTTTGGTTCCCCCTTCTTGCGGGAGCCCCGTCGCGTCAGGGCAGTTCATGAGCGGCGACTTTGGCGGAGCTCCGACGGTTGATGCTCGTCGCTGCTTTTCGGATGTGCTCTTGTTCTTCGGCAGCTCGTCTTTGGGTCGGGGAAGTGCTAGGCGAAAGCCTTGCCCAGTTTGATGGGCCGGTGGTGGCAGCGCCTTCTGGCGCCGCTTCTCGTCTTGACGACACTTTCGAAGGCCTTCCTCGTCCTTGGGGGTGAAAACCCTGGAGCGGCCCGGTGGTGGCGGCGTCCTCTTCGTCGTTCCCTTGCTGAAGGCGCCACGACGGTCCTCCGTGTTGCCTGAGTCTGTTGAGCATCCGTTTTGTTGTCTCGCTGCGTGGGTGGCGGCTGGGTAGGCTGCATCACTCGGTGTGTCCGGTGCCTTGGTGGCCTCTTCGGTCGGCCGGCTGTCTAGGATTCGTCGTCTCTGCTGCTTCCGGTGATGTTTGGTAGGATTGGTGCATCGGCGGCTGGGGTCATTGCCTTGGTGGCCTGTCCTGCCTATGTTGGCGGTCTAGTGGTGCGGCGTCTCTGGCTCCCGTCGTGCTGTGGCGGTGCATCGGTGTTCCGGGTGGCTGTGCTGTGGTGTGCCTCGGTGATGGTTTCGCTGTGGCGTTCTTCGCCAGTTGATCTAGAGCAGAGGGCCCTGGATTTGGGCAGAAGGCCCCCCGCTTGTATTTTGACCGCCTTTTCTCTTTCTTTCAGTTGATCCAGGGCAGAGGGCCCTGGATTAGGGCAGAAGGCCCCTCTCTTGTAATTATGACCGTCTTTTCTCTTTCTATTAATGGATCGGCGGAACTCCCGCCCTTTTTCCCTCAAAAAATAAGTGAAACAGAACAGGACAACCTCATTTGTATATTCAGAAAATTTTTTTTGATTCATTGACAAAGTATTGTTGATATATTTCACGACAATTATACCAACGATGCAAACACATCATTTGTAGTTATCTCTGTATCTGTTATCTTTTTGGACAGAGGAAGGTTATATTGTCATGCAACGATGTACGTTGGACGTCTTTCATTAGATGGTCTCTTGTGCTGGTGCTTACAGGCCAGAGTTATCCTTAAGGTTTAAGAGTTTTTTTATATACAAAGGTGGTGTGTAACCTATTTCTTTGAAGCAAAATTGGTTATTAACTATGCATTCAATTACACTATGAAAATTGAAGGAATGCATCATAACAAATGAAGTATTGTACATTTCTTAGCCGCAAGCTTTTTCTAAAGGCACGGTACTATTGTGCGAACAAATAAGTTCGGCAATGTAAATAGTGTTCATGAGTTGAATATATGAGATAACAATCATGTAGTCCATGCATAGAGAAGGTACATATAGCAGCATGATGCATGCCTTTGGTTGGTGTGAGGTACCAAATCAGAAGCATATAAGACAACTTTAGTTCCTTTGTTTTTATTGGGAAAAGTATTTGGTAAAAAGTTGAATATGACATATGAACTTTAGATTTATTTTTTAAGAATGTACTGACCATGCATCAGCTAGCATGCATGTCGTACCTTCACAGCGGCCACCCAATGTACTTTTTACCGTCAAACTTTGGCTGCACAGGGTAAGATTGAAAGCAAAAAATTGTTCAAAAAAGATTAAAAGCAAAAGCGCAGCACCAAAAGGGTTGTTTAAGTTACGACAATTCCTTAGATATCTATTCAAATGAGCTTGCAGTTCTGGCAATTTAAACCCACAAAATGATCGTAGTAGCAGAAAGCAAGCATATCTGGTGAGCACCAGTTAAATTCTGCGAAATTATCCAGCAACACTAAACGCAAAGTAAACTATGGCAAAGAGAAAAATATCAGCTAGCGGCCCAATACAAACATGTGTGAACTAAAAATTGCAGTTACATGTAAAAGGTCGTTTATTTAACACAATGAAGGCAGCAAGTACCAACAGAAGATGTGACAGCTCTAAGAAGTTATAATGTTCACAAATCGTTAGAACCAAATAAAACGTAAAATAGAAAACATTAGACTTGTAACTGAATTCGCATACCTTTGAAAAGACCAAAGTTGTAGACTGACCTTTGCTTTCAGCATGCTTTGTAATGGTATTTGTTCATTTGTAATAAGCCAACATGATTGTAGGTATGTAGTCTCCAAATATCCACGGTAAAGGACAAAACGTAAATGGATAAACTGAACGGCATGACTGAACACATTTATTATAAAATTGATGTAGAACTAACAATCAAATAGAACATAATATCAGTTAATTTGTTGGTAGTAAATCTAATTTTAGCTTTACATCATCAATAAGCTTTCATAAACATATGAGGTTCCATAAAATGGACACAAATTTGTTTATCCTGCCGGCAGTCTATGAAACCATCCCTGAAACTAAAATATGTAAATTTCAGGCTTTCTTGCTTCTTGTAGTGGTGTAAATGCATTTAGGAAGGACCTCCTTACTGACTGATGGGCCTGTTTGGTTCCATGCCTAAGGTGGCCACACCTAAGGTTAGGCAAGACACAGGTAGTTAGGCCACTGTTTGGTTCCATACTAAGCTGAGGAGGCCACAGGAGTGAGGCACGCCCACCTACGCTCGCCGCAGCATTTTTTCGCCACAAGTGTTGCGCTCGATTCGAGCGCCACACTTGGCTAACACAGCCACGACGCTCCTATCCCATGGCTCTCCCGTGACTCCAGCGGAGGCGCTCCGGCAGCGGCGGGAGGAGGTGGCGGGCAGCGGGCGACGGAGGCGGCGACGCGGGGAAAGCTGCGGCGCGCGGCGGCGTGGGCGCACGTCGCCGGCGAGCTCCGGCAGCGGCGCGGCCAGGGCGACGGCGACGCAGAGTCCTAGGGGTGGTGGACGAGGTCGGGGAGGCGGCGGCTTGGCCGGGGAGGCGGCAGAACGGAGGCCGGCACGTGGCGACAGCGGCGACGGCCACGGCTCCGGCGACGAATTGGCGATGGGAAGGGGTTGGGGGTGATCTACAGAGGCTAAGGAGGGTCGTGGAGCTCACCTTCTTGGCCAATTTTGCATAGGGTAGAGGAATTTTTGCAGGGGAAGTGGAGAGCTCGGTTTGGCCAAGATGTAGAGCAATGGGAATCAATTGACGGCGCAAATTGGAGAGAAACTGCAGCAATTATCCCTCTAGCAACTGAAGTCATCAAGGAAATGAATAATGGGGTGAGTGGAGCTTCAATTGTGCATTATGCATGGCAATTAGGAGCTTGGGAGTGGGTTTTCAAGAGGAGATTGAAGGGGCTGCGAAAATTCTCAGCCATGAAGGCATGAGAGGGGTAGGGGAAGGGTCTAGGGTGGATGACAAGCGGGCCTGGGAATTTCTAGAGTTTTTCCTATTTTTTTCTTTAAGCAAAACGGATAAAACGGAGGCTAAAGTATTAAATAAATATTTTTTTTCCACATTAAATAGTTTATTAATTAATTATATTAATTTTAAAATTAATTTCACAATTTTGCCAAATTTTTATATAGCTGAAATAATTTTTGG
>SPJY01024546.1:1064560-1157596 GCA_005191435.1 Raddia distichophylla | reverse complement strand
TATATAGCGGCTGTACCTGAAATCGGCAGTGCTCCGTATCTGATTTGGAAACAATTAATTGTGCAGTTATTGTATTCACACCTTTGTATTGGCATGTATCTACTTGATAAACACAAATCTTGGATGAATCCGACGGCAACAAATCATGGAGCACTAACTCCATGGAGTTAAACGGAGCCACCACATTAATATTAAAATCCTAGAAAATCTCACATTAATCGAGAAATACTAAAAATTCTCACGATAATCGTAGAAAAAAAGATCTAAATTGTTGAATGTGGACAATATTATGTAAATCTAGCAGTCAATATTGAAAAGATTTAGATCGAGCTGATCTAATATATTAGAGATAAATTATAAATCTGATTTGATATATTAGAGATAGATTATGAGTTGGAGGTTATCCTAAGAAAATATTAACACTACTAGATATGATCTATATATTATACTAGCGGAACACACGCGCATCCGCGCATGAGCTAACCCGTCTATACGTCAGTTTAAGTTAATATATATGATGTGCACATTGCAATATACGATACCAGCTTTTAATATTGCAAACAATAAACTACCATTGATGACAATTAACCTGCACAAATGCATTGCTCAGTAAAAAAACTGGGATACGTTGGTAACGCACATGTATGTACTTAAGCAGGAGCAGTGAACATCACTGATGAATGATTACCGGGTATGCCTATTGCAAAATGCATTGGATAAAACACATGAAGACACGGTACATATGTACCCTAAATGGGCATAAGCAACCCCAATAGATCACATACAACGACATTAGCATGGACCAATACTGTAGATAAACTGAAAAGGAAAAAACAGGCTATACAATTTGCTCAAAAGAAGGATACACTACATTATGCTGAACAGTACAATTTCTGAAGACAACAATATGGATACAATATGCAAAACAATACATTTGCACTGTCAGATTACATAAAGCCCGGCCTAATTCTCTTGAATGCTTTTTATATATGCGAGAAACCTCGACTAAATGAAAACTGATACATAAAAATCCCAATATATAACGACGAAAGCTAACAACAACATTGGCCCTCCTGTTGCAATGGATCTGAACGAGCAATTTGAAGTATTTTTAAATTTTAATTTTTGAAAGGGTAAGATTCTAATGAGACAAATGAAACCAAGGCAAATTGAAAATCTCAATTTTGGTCTTATAGATCAAGAAAATGTGTGAACCCAAATTTTGCCCCGATTTCTCATATTAGCATGAAAATCAAGCATATGGGTTCACTTTAGAGTTTAAGCACATGTTTTTGAATTTTGGCACCTTTTCAAATATTTTCAACAATTTTGATGCCATATGATTTTTCAAGAAAACAAATATGCATATGGAGCAAAAATTTTTAAAAGGGATAAGTGTTTCCAAATTGAAAAGTTTGAAGTGCTAAGAAGATAAAAGATAGTCTATTTGATTTCAAATTTTTTTTGGCTTTAAATATTGAACAAGGATGTGCTAACCCAAAATCAAAGTCATCTTTTCATCACCAGAGGGAGTTTTGAGATCATGAGTTTAATTTAAACTCCCCCTAAATGTAACCAGGGTCAAAAGCAAATGGAAAAATTCGAATAAGACCCAAAAAGCCACAAAACCCAATTAACACGCATTTGACCTATCTAGTATGTTGAGTTCATTTCTTAATTTGCAAAACCGTGCCTCATCTAAGGGTTTGGTGAAAATATCCGCCAATTGATCTTCCGTTCACACGTAGACAAGCACAACGTCACCCTTTGCAACGTGGTCACGTATAAAGTGATGTCGGATGTCGATGTGCTTTGTACGGGAATGTTGGACCGGATTGTTGGCTATTTTTACCGCACTTTCATTATCACATAGAAGAGGCACTTTTTTAAATTTTAGCCCAAAGTCACTAAGCATCCGTGTCATGTACAAGAGTTGAGCACAACAACTCCCCGCTGCTACATATTCCGCTTCCGCGGTAGATAGCGCTACGGAGTTTTGCTTCCTCGAAGTCCATGACACGAGTGAGCGTCCTAACAAGTGACAACCCCGAGGTGCTTTTGTGATCAATTTTGCAACCGGCATAATCCGAGTCGGAATAGCCAAGAAGCTCAACACGCGCTCCCTTGGGGTACCAAAGTCCTAGGCTAGTAGTGATTTTTAGATATCTCAAAATACTTTTTACGACGATAAGATGCACTTCTTTAGAGGATGCTTGAAAGCGAGCACACATGCACACACTAAATATAATATCGGGTCGAGAAGCGGTGAGATAGAGAAGCGAACCGATTATGGAGCGATATAGCTTTTGGTCCACGGGCTTTCCATCTTCATTTAAGTCAAGATGGCCATTAGTGGCCATCGGTGTTTTGATCGTCTTACAATCATCCATAGAAAACCGCTTGAGAATGTCCTTTGTATATTTTTTTTGACAAACGAAGGTCCCTTCTCGATGTTGCTTGATTTGAAATCCAAGGAAGAAGGTGAGTTTTCCAATCATGGACATTTCGAATTCCTTGAACATCATTTCTCCAAAGTCCTTGCATTGAGCTTTGTTAGTACATCCAAAGATAATATCATCCACATATATTTGACAAATGAATAAGTCATTGCCTATAGGCTTGAGAAACAATGTGAAATCAATCGCACCGGTTTTAAATCACTTTTCTAAGAGAAAGTCCCTAAGTCGCTCATACCATGCTCTAGGAGCTTGCTTGAGACCGTATAGCGCTTTAGTGAGCTTATAGACATAGTTTGGGTGTTTAAAGTTTTCAAAACCAGGCGGTTGCTCGACATAAACAAGTTCATCGATAAAGCCATTTAAGAAAGCACTCTTAACATCCATTTGAAAAAGAGTAATATTATAGAGAGGCGCATGCCAAGAGTAACCGTATAGCTTCAAGTCGAGCAACGGGGCGTAGGTTTCTCCATAGTCAGGACCTTCGATTTGAGTGAAACCTTGCGCCACCAATCTTACCATTTTTCGCACCACTTCACCGTTCTCATCTTGTTTGTTGCGAAAGACCCATTTGGTGCCAATGACATTATGGTCCTTCGGTCTTTCCACAAGCTCCCAAACTTCATTGCGGGTGAAGTTATTTAATTCTTCATGCATGGCATTCATCTAATCCGCATCCGCCAATGCCTCATCAATGGTCCTAGGCTCAACAATAGACATAAAAGCGTGATGCTCACAATAATTAACGGTATGAGAATAGGTTCTTACGCCTTCATTGAGATTGCCAATGACTTAATCTAGGGGATGATCCTTGAAAAGGGAGCGGTGTTGTTGGACAGGTACTTGTATATCAATGGCTCCCCTTGAGTTTGGTCAACTTCAAAGTTTGCATCTTCGTCCACCGCTTGGTCTTGAGTTGTTGGAGAGGTGTCTTGAGCTTTATTATCAATGGAGGTGATGGGAGAGACGTCTTCATTTTTTGGTTCCTTCGGTGAGGGTCGAATTTTCCCAAACTTCATGGCTTCATGTGGTAGCTCATCATCTATATTTCTTGTCAAATCTTGCTCACTTTGCGAGCCATTAGTTTCATCAAACTTAACATCATAAGCTTCCTCAACTAGCCCGGTAGTATTATTAAAAACTCGAAAAGCTTTGGAGCGAGAGGAATAGCCTAGCATGATACCAACATCACACCTATCTTGAAATTCACCCAATAAGTCCTTTTCTTATAAATGTATACCTCACAACCAAAGACTCGAAAGTAAAAGATGTTGGGCCTTCGTCCCACTAGTAGTTCATATGAGGTCTTGTGAAGGAGTCGGTAAAGGTAGAGGCGGTTGATGGCGTGGCACACCGTGTTGATGGCTTCCGCCCAAAAGACATGCGGAATGCCATATTCGTCAAGCATCGTCCTTGCCATCTCTATCAATGTACGGTTCTTTCTCTCCACCACTCCATTTTGTTGGGGAGTGTAGGCCGCCGAGAATTCGTGCTTAATTCCTAACTCATCACAAGATTTCTCAACATTTATGTCAGTAAACTCGGTGCCGTTATCACTCCTTATCTTTTTGATAAAAAAGTCAAATTTCTTTTGAGCTTTCAAAGCAAATCTTTTGAACACATCACCGGCAAGTCATCGACAATCACATGACAATAAGAATTACCGCCTATGCTCGCATAGGTGGTTGGGCCAAATAAATCCATATGCAAAAGCTCAAGTGGTCGGGATGTAGACACGAACGTCTTAGTCGGATGAGAATTAGCCACTTGCTTGCCGGCTTGGCATGAGTTACATAAACGGTTTTTCTCAAATTTGACATCCTTCACTCCAACAGCCAAGTTATCTTTAAAAACTTTTTTCAAAGTGCCCATTCCAACATGTCCAAGACGTCTATGCCACAACCAATCAAGAGAAATCAACCAAATATAAATTTTGAAACCGGATGCCTTCAAATGCAACACTTTGATCCTTGGTGGAAACAACACGAACTCCGTCAATAGAAAAGTAGCAATCAAAACCCAAATCGCACACTTGAGCAACGGAGAGAAGATTAAAGTTGCAAGCTTCCACCAAGAGAACATTTGAGATGGATAGGTCATTGGATATTGCAATTTTATCTATACCCATTATCTTTCGCTTGGAGTTGTCCCCAAATGTGATATCGTGTTCGGGGTCCTTCTTTTCTAGTGAGGTGAACATACTTGAGCTACCGGTCATGTGTTGGGTGCAACCGCTATCAAATATCCAATGCCGGCCACCGCTCTTTTAGTTCACCTACACACACAAGTTCAAGCTTGGGATTTATGTACCCAAGACTTCTTTTTGGGTCTTTTTGAGTTAGTTATCAAACACTTGGACACCCAAATAGCTTTCACATTTTTCTTATCGTTGGGTGCACCAACATATTTAGCATAAATAGAGCCATTTCTTCTCATAAGCATGTAACTAGCATTAAGCACTTGAGTTTGAGACATGAATTGAGAAGATTTTGCAATAGGACAAGCAATGGCTTTGTGTTTCTCATTCTTGCAAATATGGCAACGTGTCCCTCCCTGAATAATGGTTAGCTTGGGCTTACCTCAACCTCCCTTGGGCAAATCCCCGGGATGAAATCTCAAACCTTGCTTGCCCAAGGTGTACCTTTGCTCTCTAAACACCTTGTTAAGAGAGTTGTTTCTTACAAGCAATTTAGCCAAGCTAGAGTCTAGTTGCTCAATTCTATCCTTTAAAAGCATATTTTCCTTAACTAGCTCATTAGCACATTTAGCAACACCACAAGTACCAATAGAATAAGCATTCTCATTTAAAGAAGTAGCACTAGTGGATGAAGATGAGCTAGCATTAGGTGTGATAGTGGGTGACAAGGTGAAAGATGTATCATGAGACAAGTTAAATGAACCATTTATAGTGTCAATCAAATCACAAGTCACACCAACATTACATTTTTCAATTGAGCAATTAAGAGAAATTTCATCATTAATATTAGAGCTAGCTTATTTGTTTTATAGAATTTCAACTTGCAAATTGAGAGCTTCATAATCATCTTTTAGAGTCTCATGTTTTTCAAGCAAAATCTTAATTTCATTAGTAAGCTCTTTATACACTGTCATTAGCTTTTTGCTCTTAGATTTTTCTTCTCTAGAGCATTATTCAAATCATCAATCAAAAGTTTAAACTCACTTAGAGAGGGTTGCTCATTTGTTACCTTCTCCTCTAGTGCCATGAGGTATATGGGAGGTGTAGAGTTGTTGATGGCGACTCCGAACACCTTGGTGTTTTCATTTTCGGAGGAGTCCGTCCAAGAGCCTTCATCATCGTTGATCCATTCCCCAATCACACCTTCTTGTATGTTGGCCATGAGACAAAGCTGTTATTTGGGAAGGACCGGAGGAGCATTTTTCTTGATTGCAAGTCCGGCTAGCCCATGAGCTCTTGTGTCTTCTTCGGAGGAGGAGGATCGGGAGGATGTAAAACTTGAGCTTTCTCCCTTTTTGGACCTTTAACCGGCAAGAGCTTTTTTCTTTTCCTTGGACTTGTGATCGCTCTTGCGGTAGTGACGGTGCTTCTTCTTGTCATCATCCTCATCTTTTTTTTGATTCCGTGGCTTGTGCTTGCTCTTTTTGTTTCTTGGGCAATCTGCCGTCAAGTGACCCTTCTCTCCGTATTCATAGCAACGTATTTCGAAGATAGGTCTTCGTCTTGAAGAGGATGATCCAAACATCAAGCATTTTCCGACAAATATCAATATCATCCAAGACCTTCCTCTCCGAGCATCCGGCCATTTCATTAACGATGGGGTTCAATCTAAGAAACATATCATTGACACTTTCATTAGGGAGCATTTTAAATTGATCAAATCTTTTTCTAGCCCTAGATAGCTTCTCCTCAAGCATCTCGGCACTACCACATATGGATTTCTTTTAAATGTTTTCAAATATCATAAGTTTTAGTGAGATTGCCAACACTATCGAACACTTCGGAAGAAACACTAGAGAGCAAGGCATTTCTAGCAATAGCATTAAAGCGTTTGTACTTAGCTTGAATACCATCAAGAGCTAATGTTCCTTCTGGAGGGTCCGGATAACCGGCTTCACATGCAATCGACACATCATAGCTAAGAGCCTCTAGATAGCATTGCATCCTAATTTTTCAATAGTTATAGTTGGTCCCATCAAAGATAGGAGCTTTTCAATTTCTATCCTAGGCCCCTCTTGAACCATCTCCTAGCGGTGAAGCTAATACTGGAGTACGATGCTCTGATACCACTTGAAAGAGGATCCTATGGCCTAGAGGGGTGAATAGGCAATTTTAAACTTTTTCGGTTATTCTTGATTAAGCATCATGATAAGAGTGACCCAATCCTAGTTCCGATGATCAAGAGAGTGGAAGTGATAAAGCAAGTGACTAGAAAACTAAGACATGGCATCACAATTGAAAGCATTACAAGGGAAGTAAGTGCGGAAATTAAATGAGAGAGAGAGTGACACGATATTTGTTTCACCAAAATTCGGAGCCGCAACTCCAACTCTCCGTTGAGGCTACCCCTTACGCACAAGGACCGGCTCGCTCTAGAGCCTATCGCCTCACTTACTCCCCGGTAGTCATTCCGCCAATCCGGCGAGGTGAACTCCGTCACCCGTACACCGACTTGAGAGTAGCCACACGTCAAGGCCTACTCCCAAACCCACGGCTCCACGAAGGATGCCGTCTTCAAAAGTAATATGCCCGAAATGCCCCGATCATGCCGGATCGAAGGATTTCAATGAAGCTCGGTATTGGGGATGAGTAATTGTTGGCTTGAATTGGTTGGTGGGTGGAGGAAAGACTCTAGAGCACCTAATTGATGAGCAATAAGTTATGGTAGGTAAAGTAGAGCAACAACCCTTAAGGAAGCCAGCCACAAGACTTGTATTTATAGCCCCCAGAGCAAAACTAGCTGTTGCTCCCTGGGAGGGAACAAAAACTAGCCGTTAGCCTTTCTCGGATGCCGTCCGACGGGCATCGGACGCCGTCCGACAGTGTACTCTGTAGCAGAATTTGGCCTTATCGGACACCGTCTGGTGAGAACGGACGCCGTCCGATGAAGTGCAATGTGCACGGGTTTTGCTGATCGGACGCTGTCCGGCTGCTCCCAGACGCCGTCCGAAGAAATTAATTTTCTAATATAAGTGCTAGAAGTGTGGGAGAGTTAAGGTGGGTTTCTTTCTCTCTAGAAATCTCACAAAAATATTTTTAGGTGTTTTTGGAAGTGGTGGACTAAGGAAACCGAATTTCGAGAAGTAGCAAAGATTTAGCATGATCCGAGAGATTCAAACCCCTTTTGAAATCCGACAAAAATAGGAATTAAAAACTTAATTACTTCTAATCTATACATGACCTCATCTCTCGCCTAGTCAAGCACTTAGAACCTTGGAGCAGCCCACAAATTTTTCGAGGCTTAAAAGTAGGGTTCCGTGAGAAGCCGAGTCTTCGCTAGGGTTCCGAGAAATCCAAAAACCCCTAATAAAAATCCTTGACATCAATGCCACTAACAAAAATTAGGGCTCAACAATGCTCACAATCTTCACCTTTGTGGCACTTGATGGCAACTCAAGAGAAAATTAATATTTTGAACTGCAAAAGGGGTTAGTGCAAACAAGTATACGAGCAATTGCAAATACATGAATCGTGTTTACAGGGTGCCCTTAAAAAAGGGAGGCACTATTTGGCAGGCGCCTGCAATTTCAGCATTTGTGCAGGCATATGCCGCGTACATGCGTGCAGACCTCGCACAAACAAATTTCACTATCGCAAAACATTTTTTCCAATAAATGAAAATGTCGAAAAAAGTACAAATTTAGTGATTTTTTTTTGCGCCTGCACGATTTCGCAAATTATACGAGCAAAAAATCTCTCGACGTGAAAAATAGAAAACAAAATAAAATTTATAATAAACAAAAAAAATCTATAATAAACAGAAAACAAAATTAATCTATAATAGATCAGACCTTGCGCAAAAAATTCCACTATCGCAGAACATTTTTTCCAGTAAATATGAAAAACAATAGAAATTTAATGAAATTTTCACTAATTGAGTGCTAACTATTGAAATAATTCTGACGCACCCACGATCCAACGGTCGATCCGTGTGCGCACCACGATCCAATGGCCAACCGCGGCAACTACGCGTTTGGTCGGCACGCCGGCGTCTGCGAAATAGCACGGCCCTTAAAAAAAACTATCTCCGCCTTACCCGTCCACGGACAAACGTATATACGCTTCCTTAGAAAAAACGTATATACGCTTATACGATCACAAACCCGTCGCTAATCCGCTATCCCCGTCATCCGTGCCCCAGCCAATAGGAGCCGAGCTTCCCCCACCCGCGATCCGCGCCACCGCGAAACAGCGCGGCGTCTGCCGTCCGATCGCGCCAGTAGAAGCACACAAGCACCGGATCTCCGCCGTCCATTCGAACCGACACGTGGCCCGGCCACCGTAGGCAGCCAGCCGAGCCACTCGCCCACCCCTCCGCCATAAATAGTTCAAAAAAGAGGTAAATATTTTCCGCATCCTTCGCTTCAGCAATCAGAAGGGGATAAACTCGAGCGCCCGCGACTTCTCGCCGGATTCTTGCCGTTTCGAAAGCGCGCGACGTAAGCTATGCTTTCCCCCAATCCCTTTGATCGTGTTTGCCATGGGCGATTGCTTCGTGCTGATCTTGCTGCGTGCTTGCGGCGATTTGCCGCTGTTCGTGATTAGAAGGGCGCGGGTTTTCGAATGTTGGGGGCGCGATTAGGGTTTGGGTGTGGCTCCCCGCCGCCGCCGCGATTATTTTTTAGGTTTTTTTTTTTTGCTCTCTTCGTGCTTGATTTCGAATTTTCGATTCGCTGCGGTTGCCTGCGCGATGCGGATTTTGCGGTTTTAGGATTATGCCGATGTATGCGGTTGGGGATCGCGTGATTCGGTAACAAATGGGGATTGGGGGTTTAGTTTTCATGCAATTCCGCCAAATCTATGGCGCAATGTGTGCCATAGTTGTACCAGAATTTGTCTCTGATCATTGGCCGGCGGGCGTGGTATTTTCGAATTGTTGAGACTGGCAAATCGTCAATTTTTCCACTTTTTTAAGGTAGACATGATGCCAAGATATTAGACTGAGTCAGTGTGACCATGTTGGAATTATGAACTTCTCATATGTGAAATGTGATGAATCATGCTATATGATTTGTGAGAATGTGGTTTTCTCTTTGTGAATTTTTATCTTGCTATTGGAAAACATTATGTACCCACCTGCCATCTAAATATTAGGATGTGAATTATACATTAGTAAAGGGTGCAGTGTGATCTTAATTTGTATTGATAGGGAAATATAAATGTGCATATTGATGTATAGAAGTTACAGGGTCTTAATTTGTATTGATAGGGAAATTTAAATGTGCATATTGATGCATAGAAATTCAAATGTGCATATTGATGTGTAGAAGTTACAGTTCTGCCTTGTTCATTCTTATAATGGGTTGGGTTAATTGAAAGTGTTGTTAATTGCTGGTTCAAACTGGGACACAAGTGTAAATGTAATTCTGTTACCTGCTTTCCATCTCAATACTGGTATCACATGTTTCTTGGTGTTCCTTGTGTCATTTTTCTTTTAGAAACTAGAGGGGTGGTGCTGTACCAGATAGCTATGTGTGATTCCTTCCGAAGGAGCATGATAAATTTCCTAAGTTGGTCCTGCAATATTTGGGCTAATGATCGTTTAAATATCTATATAACTACTGAGCAGATCTGCTTGTGACAAGTTTAAGTTTATCCATACATATAGTTGTAAGAATATTTTTGTATAGTAATCTCCACATTGCACATTATTAAGTTCATTTTTTTTGCATTCAGGTAAGACCAAGTTGACTTGTCCATGGCTCGTACTAAGCAAACTGCTCGTAAGTCCACCGGAGGAAAGGCTCCAAGGAAGCAACTTGCCACCAAGGTTTGTCCCTCGTAACGTTGCACATTTAGGGATGCAAGCGGTGCAGGCCGGTAAACAGACCTAGAAACGAAGCCTGCAAGCATGGCCCACTCAAATACCCGCTTCCATCCGCTAGATGGTACGGTCAAAGCGGCCTCACCCAAAACTTGCATCAGGTTTCCGCCTCGCGCTGATTTCCACTAGCTACCTCCTTGCCCAATCAAATGCTTGATGAATTTTTTTTTAAGCCACACTTGGTCATTACGTCGTACACGTGGTGTGCACCATCATATACACCGGACAGCGCCATCATGGACACCTAGCAATTGTTTTCAATACCCATGTCTCAATTAACAGTGGCTTATAAGCTTCCAATACCCATGTTGACTTGAATAACAGAACATGCTCTGATTTTAGGCATCATTGTTTATTTTAGCCATTATTGTTTTCATAAATTTTTTAGAAATTTTTTGTAGCAACACAAGTGCTACTGTTGATTTTGATTGTATTTTATTTTTTTGGAAATTATATATCTATTTTTGGAATCTTTGAAAGAACCATGTGCATGCATGTGATAGTACTAGTAACGATACTCGACTAGTCGCATGGACGTACAGGAATGTAGTATTAGCGGGCGCGGGTATTAGCAAAGTCGCAGGGGTTAGCGCAGGTAGCATCAGTGGGTATTTAGCAACCTCCAGCGACATGGTGGTTGGTTCGATCGGTTGTGGGCTGGCCGCGGCCTGCACGGCTTGCATCCCTATGCACATTTCTTTGGCTCACCATCTCTTTGTTAGTTTGCAAAACTTGAACTATGCTCACCTTTTGTGCCATCTTACCATGAACGTTTTGACTGGTTTGTATTATTTATATTGTTTGGTTGACAATGTTTCACTTGTTCTGACTTGACAGGCTGCGCGTAAGTCTGCTCCCACTACTGGTGGAGTGAAGAAACCTCACCGCTATCGTCCTGGGACTGTTGCTCTTCGGTATGTAAATCCTTTACTCATATGTATGTTACTGTATATAGTTTGAAGTATTTGCATATTAGTAGTTGTATATCTCATGCATCACTTGGCAGTGAAATCCGCAAGTACCAGAAGAGCACTGAACTGCTGATTAGGAAGCTTCCATTCCAGAGGCTTGTGAGGGAGATTGCCCAGGATTTCAAGGTAGGATTTGATTTTAACTTCATGCCATAATTGTGTTTTTGTTGTCAACACTTAGTCGAAGATCGTTCTCTCACCCCCATACTTTTCGTGCAGACTGATCTGCGTTTTCAGAGCCATGCGGTGCTTGCTCTTCAGGAGGCAGCAGAGGCTTACCTGGTGGGTCTCTTTGAGGACACCAACCTGTGCGCCATCCACGCCAAGCGGGTGACCATCATGCCCAAGGACATTCAGCTGGCCAGGAGGATCCGTGGCGAGAGGGCTTAGGCTCCCTGCCTCGTTTGCATTTTGTGTCCCTTTTGCTGTTGAACAATTGGTAATTGTCATGAACAGTAGTAATACTCCTAATATGGTGCCAATGCAGTGTACTCTGTTCCTGTACACTAGAACTGGATCTTTTGTTATTTGGTCGGTTCTAAACTGTTGATTTCGTCCGTGTGCCTAAAGGCAATGTAGCGTATTATCTGAACCTTAAATTTACCCGTCGAAATTAGTAATTGTGTCGACTGTTAATTAGCCTGTGCTGTGCTGTGTATCTTGATTCAGCTGGGGGATTCGCATTAGCTTGTGCTGTGTTCATATTTTTTTTTTTCATCTGAAGCTGATGGCGATACGGCTGGAATGGTAAGAGCATTTGCAGCAATTATTTAAAAATATTGTAGTGTAAAATTTAGAGGGGAGGATATAATGAGAACATCGGCGTTGGTCACTTTATTTTTCTATTTTATTTCACTGTTAGCAATTTATCATTTAATCTAAATTTCTTTTGAATTTTACACTTTTAAAAAAATCCTTTTCTTCGCTAACTATTCTATCTAAAGCTATTGTTTTGAAACGGCTACTACGAAGGAAAATTGATTAAATAATACATATGTAATTTATTGCAAAAGTATATGACTTTTTTTTGATTTTATGGTTGCGAGCTTAGTTGCGCCACCCGAGATGGTGGAAACGAAGCTTTTGCCACCTGTCACGGTGGAAAGTGGGCTTCCACCACCCTATACGGTGGAAAGTGGACTTCCGCAACCATAGGCGGAAAAGGATGGCTTCCTTCATGCCACATGGCGGAAGCCACTTAGGCTCGCCACGTGACTCTGCTACTGCGCGCTTCGGCTTGCCTTGCCTATGCATCAAATTCCCTAGCAGGCCTCGGATTCCCCCTCTGTGTTGGAGTGGGTGCTTGAATGAATGAATGGTGGAGCACCTGCATATGATAAGAGACGAAAGCTTTGCTAGTGGCTAGTCACTCCGTGTCTACCATAGATGTTATTTCATATTTGCCACTGATGTGTTAAGCCTATATTTAATTACTAAATAAGTAATTATTGACTAATAAATTATATGCTTATGATAATTTAATTCACACACGTTCAACTATGAAACGAGGAGTGGTCCTCAGTTCTCAGCACAACATTCTTGCTACACAGTACTCAGTTACGCTTGTGATGCTTGTGTTTTCTCACTGTTTTCATCGAGGTGCGTTGTTTTTTTTTTTTTTGTGCTTTCAGCCAATGTGGAGATAATGTAACATGTAGATGGTATTTAAGCTTTTTTAGTTTTCATGTAAATCTCTTAAGCTGTTTTTCTCTCATTATTTCATCTGTTTCAATGCGCAGGTTGGTACCTCGTGAGCAGACTGTTCATTTGACATATTATCACCCGGTATGCATTTTAATAAACCATCGTGAGTAAATTTGTATAATGCAATAGAATAAAGTATAGATTAATGTAGTAGAACGTAGCATTATGTTGTACATCTTTTAACTATAGTACATACTTATTTCGAGCAGTGGTAAGAAGATATTAATACAGACTGTGTATTTAGTATTTCAAATAAGTTAAATAAAAAACTAATGTAAAATAATTGAAACGAAGATACGGTGTATTAATGCGAGCGCAAAAGTTTCATTAACTCGTACCATAGATATTAATAAATTTGTTATATTAATAAAGGTCATTGTTTGGTACAGCTACAAATTCTTATTTTTCAGATTCTGCTCCTAATTCTCCAAGGAAGCGGTTCTCTGAGAATCTGGAGCTACGCTGAAAAAGCGTTTGGCTGGTTGGTTGGCTCCAAAACCACGTAAAATGGGATTTGGAGCAAATAGACTGTAGTGCCCCTATGAGCCGGCCGACTGATGGGCCACGTACACTATCACATATATATGTGCGGCTCTGTGCGTGGATTGGCCAATTATTTTCCCAATAACGCTCGTCATACACTCATACTCGTAGTGCTTACCGAAAAAAGGAATAAGCAAAACACATGCACGTCATGCTACAGGTACTATTGTAAAAGATAGGCAAGCACATGCACAGACTACTTTCTCACCTCACGTCCTCACCGCGGGAGTTACACCCAATACCCCATAAATAAAATGAACGTTGTTTGCCATTTCAAATAATTCAAGGTATTGTTCTATAAAATAATACATGAGTGACTATTGGGCTAATAAAATTGAGCTATTATTTCCTGAAAAATAATAAGCTGAGAATCAATGATTGACACAATAAATAATGAGGTATTGTTCACGAAAAAAACTATCCACTGTGAGCAATGGACCTCGCAAGGTCATTGCGAAACCTATCCATGGATAAATCACTTGATTGAGTTGTTGACGCATCGGTCGCACTTTGAGGAATAGCATGTCTTGCATATCTTGATGGTATTGTGGGTATGTAATTAGGGTCCCGATCACATCTGGCGAAATGTTTGTCTCCCGAAGCATGATCACGTATAAAATTATGGAGTGCCATGGTCGCCGCAACTATCATCATTTGTTTTGACATTGGATAGCTCGGTATCTTCAGTAGAATTCTCCATTTCATCTTCCACACACCGATAGTCGTAATAACTTCGTATAGCATACATTATACGAAGTTATACGACAGTAATCTCCAGGATTGTTTAGCCAACATTGCTTGGTTAAAAGCTATAAGATCCCTAAAACCCATCCCTTCTTCTTCTTTCGCTTCTTTCATCTTTTTCCAAGACGTCCAATGAACCTTCCGATGTTCACCTGAACCCCACCAAAATTTAGCCATGAGGCTTTCAATCTGCTGGCATAACTTAATTGGAAGACGAAAGCAGCTCATAAAATAGGTCAATGCATAGCCCAATGTCTAATGGCAAAAAGTATATCGTAATAACTTCGTATAGCATACATTATACGAAGTTATACGAATATAGAAACATTGCTAGTGCTTCAATGGAACTCACCTTGGAAGATGATTTCAAGCCATATGTATTTACCAAAAGGTCATGTATACTATTAAAAATTGTTGCATTCATATGAAACATACGGTGGCTTTCTCCTGGGGTATTCAGAGTTTCCATCACCCAACCCAATCCACTAAGACGTGAGGTCCTTGTCTCATTCTTGTCTAAGTAGATTGAGTGATAATTCACTATGATATTTTTTTCCGCAAATTTAGCAATAACAAAGTCATATCCCACAGTATTTAAATGAGTACTTGGGCGATTTCCAATAGACACTTGTTCAGCAAAAAGTTCACAAACTATCCTACTGTATTCTTCATTCCACTCTGCGTTGTCACCCATCTGCAATTTTAACTTAGAGCATGTAATACCAATGCATAGCCCAATGTCTCATTGCAAAAAGTATATTACATTCATAGCAGCACATCTCAAATCTTTCGAAAACAAAAGGACTGACAAAATATCAAAAGAACAATATTCCATAAACTGGAGTCAAAGGACTGCATAGATTAGATTAGTAGATTATTGCTGCTAATCACTCTCGTGAACTGTACTGCTTACAAATCGGATGTAGTAGATGGCTCAAAAGATTTGATTTGAACACAGTAGATTGCAGAAGGTAAATACGTGGAAATAAAATCTTGGGTAGGTTCACAGGAACCAATCTAATAAATTCAACCATACCTTGTATCTGTACTCATGGGGAGGCAAATCTGGGAGGCCGATGTTGAGGATGCGAGATGAGGAGGCAGACAGCAGGGGAGGTCGGAGATGGGTGGCGGCCTGGCGGGTGCTACCAGATTGGCGACGAGAAGATTTGGGTACAGTGGCGGCGGGGGCGAGGGGATGCAGGGCGTCGGAGCAGCGCCGTGCTCGACACCTCGATGAGGAGGACGACGGGAGATTGTATTTTTGGGGATTAATTAGCAGCGAATCGGTACGTGTGTAATGGAAAAGGCGGGTAATAATCCACAACTCTTTATGGCATTTTGGTTTTTGGTTTGCTGGCTCCCCACGAGAATCACCCCATGACGTGCTTCTAGTGGTTAATTCATTTTCGGTGGTGCTCCTTGCGAGAATTTGAATCGGTTCCGTATGAGAAGTTGGGTGTTTGGTACAGCTCCATCAGATCTACACTAGAAGTTGGAAGCAGGAGCGGTACCAAACAGGGCCTAAACTTACATAATGGTGTCCACTGAGAGTGTTTAGTATTTCAATTAAAAAAATTAGGTTGTTGTTGCACAGGCATGCAAAAGAACAAGAGTCAGTTAGGTAATTAGTTTGTTATGCAGGAGGCATGCGGATGACCAAAAAATATGTGCGCAGTGTTAGTGCTTATCATTTGATGTAAAAACTAAGTAAAATGGTAATCTTGTCATGACCAGGCATGTATAATGTGCATAGAATAATGACTTACCAGGCATGCATAATGTGCATAGAATAATGACTAATTAAACAATAATTTCAAAGAGCATGTACAGCAGGGGATGTATCAAGCCCCTGCATCTGCGCACCTGACAGCCGCGCCGTCCCGCCCAGTTGCCCGCGTCTCTGTTTTTTTTTTAATTTTTCACCCGCGCGTACTGTAGCTACAGTAGTTTCGGGGGGCTGCTGGGCATGCTCTAACGGTGGTAAGAAACTAAAGGCCAAATCTGCACATGTGATATTAACTTGTATCATAAATTGTTTGTAATGTTGCATGCTTAATAAAGTCAGTCAGTTAATTAGTTATGCTGCATGCATGCGAATGTAAAAAGTCAGAAAAATAATGGTATTTTAAGGGATTTTACAAAAATAAACATTATTGTAGAGAGGATTTTTTTAGCGAATAAAATGGAGAAAAATGTTATACTGATTTAAAATTTTGAATAATCTTCGAAAAATCATGTGTGATCCGATTGGGAACCCCACAAGTACCATATCTTCGTTTTGTTGGCTGAGGTTTGCATAGGTCAGTTACGTTGTAATTTTTATATGGGTGTCATTCTCGTGGCTGAAAGCATTGGTAGAGTATGGCACTTGTCCAAAGAGACGGACTTTCAAACCGTGAACAGGCTCTGCGAAGTATACCTACTTCTGTTACTTGGGAGTGTAATGTTCACGCACGCCAATAAAGACGCCAGAAAGCAATGAGCGTAAGGCAGACAGTGCCAGAAAGCACGAGAGGGCTGCTAGAGTCAGGGCAACAGGACCTAGCTTGTTTGCGAAGGAGAAATACCCCCGCTGCACTCAGTATTATGATTATTGTGGGCACAACTATGTTTTCAAATCTCCTAAGACATGTAGGTTTAGATATGATGCATTATTATGGTATATTGTTTTATGCATCATATGTGACATTGCTTATATCATGTAATCCTATTGTTATATTATTTAATCACCGGTTCACTAATACCATATTCCATTTGCTTGCTCCGACACAACGAACTAATCACTGATTCTAATTTTATGATTGTTTACTTGTTTTCTATTTTTCCTACTTACTTCAACGTAGTGGGGCGCAACTTGTTCAAATTTTTGAAAAATTTTATCAATCACGCTACTCAATTTTTAAATGTATTCAAAACATGCAAACTAACGGCACTAAGTAACGTTACACCGAATATGCTGCTCTTTAACTATGCATTACTCCTCGAGGCTTATCCCGCTGTTGTGTACAGCGGAGGGCGACTATTTATTTAATTTGGTAAAACAGGAAATTATTTTATGTAATTTTGGATTTTTTAAATATTTTAATAAAAAATTCCGACTTCATCGTGCCTCCAATGTATAGTTGTTGGTAGTTTACCGGTTGGACATCGATCCACGACGCACCATCAATTCCACGGGAACACATCTGTGGCTGAAACAGAGAGCTTGCGCAGCCCGAAAAATGAAAACGTCAAGTTTAATCTCGTTTTTGCATTTAATCTAGTTTCCCTATTTCTGTCCCAGAATTACAATTTTTTGTAAATGCTTAAAATAAATATAATATTCCTAAATATATGAGCTTGGGTATCGCTTTACAATTTACATGAAACGTAACAATATTAACTAAAGTAATTATAACACAACTTAAATAATTGATAATATGCATTTGGTAGGAAAATGCGAACATTTATCGTCGTATTGCGTTGCCAGAGCAGAGCAACAGCGCAGGACGGAGCTGCTGGACACGTGGTGAGCCCTAGGTCCAAGTGGTGTGGCGGAAGCCGGTTTTCCATCGACCGACCCACGTGGCTAAAGCCGTCTCATGTGGCTATAGATGGCCAAACGGGCGGCCCGGCACAGCCCAGCACCATCCTCGGGCCGTGTCGTGTCGGCCCACGGGCCGACGCAAAGGCCCAGGCAGGCCCGAAGGGAGGCTGTGCTGTGCCGGGCCAGCCCGAAACACTAACGGGCCCATCAGGCCCTATACTAAATAGAGAAAATATGTGGCAAAAATGGTTACTTTAGTCTTTGAACCTAGGACCTCTTAACATCAAAGCCTTATTACCACACCTACTAACCAATAGAACTTGATTTTACTTGTGTTGGTAGTGTCATGTTACATTATAATATACATATTGATGAATAAAAAATCAAAAAAATTAATCGTGCCGGGCTGGGCCGGCCCGTCGTGCCTGGCCTTCGGCCCAGTCACGGCACGCCTGACCGGGCCGTGGCGGCCCCGGCCCGATGCGTGTCGCGCCGTGCCGTGCTTCGGGCCGGCCCGTTTGGCCATCTATACATGTGGCGGAAAGAAGCTCATTTTTGCAAAACCCAAAATATGTGGAATACTTTCGTAATATTTATTTATATATTATTAAACCAATTTTTCCACTATGCATGCTAGGATAGGACGGAGGAACAAATGTGTGGATGCGATGGTCTTTCTGCCGCGCTCCACCGGTTCTGCTTGTGAGCCTGATGGGCGTTTCTGGGAAGCTGTTCTATGCCCGAGTGAGACACAGTTCACATTTTGTACCCACATTTTGTACCCAAAACTTGTATAATGTCATTGTATTGTACACATCTCTGCTTTGTTTTCCACATCGTAATTTACACATCTTTGTCTTGTACATCGTAACTTTCTTCTTTTTCTCTATCTATATAGAACACTGTTGTTATTTCTCACTGGCCGGTCTTCCGTCCTCATTGTTCCCCTGCACAATCTGCATTGCAAGACGACCAGCCAACCCTCTCTCTGACCACTTCATTTTAATTATCCAAAGTTTCTGACCGGTGCTTTCATTCTTTCGTCCCTTCATGTACCAGTGCGTTCCTCACCTCCCTTCTCTGACCGCGGGAACCGACAGCACACCTCGGAGCAGGAGGCCCGTTCAAGCTCTAGAATTTGTCAGTCTCGCACAGCGCTTTCCCGGAGTGTTCTAAGGCCTTGTTTGTTTCAGATTAAATTAAATTAAATTAAATTAAATTAAATGAAAATTTATTTTTGTATAAGCCAAATGATGTAATGTTTTGTAGTCATTCTTGTGGCGTTTTAAATAGTACTTCTTAAAGTTTGTAAAATATTTTTTCATAATTTTTTGAACTCGTTAAGACGTATTTTGAGAGGATTACAAACTTGCTACAATAAAACGCAACGCTACATTAATCTGAAACAAACAAGGCCTAAGTTAGACTATTTCTAACACTTATTCTCTCTGTTATGAAATAATAATCGTTTGTATCCTAAATCAGTTTTAAAATTTTATATCGATTTAGTCACCACCTGTTCTTTGACTTTGGAAACACTTTTACCATTCGCCTTATTAAAAAAATATAGTGCAAACATGAAAAAATATAAGTCATGTTTAAAATACCTTTAATGATAAAACAAATAAAATAAAATAAATGGCATTTACATTTTTTTAATAAGACAAATGATCAAAGACGTGTACAAAAGTCAAAAACGTCAAACACAAAACAGAGGGAGTATATCTCTTATAAACTACAAAGAGAGTTGATGAAGAAGTTGTTTTATCTGGCATTTTGAAAACTTTACCCGATATAGTGAAGTTTCGTCAGTCGGCGTCGATGGTTTTTTCCCTTTGCATTGGAGGGGTTTTCTATGTTAAATCCTTTGTCTTGATCTGTTTCGTGTTTTCGATCTTCTTCGTTTTTGCCATGCAGATTGCTAACATTCATCCATAAAGAATTTTTAAACTGATTTAGAACATTAAAAACATATAGAACAAATAAAACCGTCCATGGGGATCCACAACAAGAACACTTAGGCGAAGCACCGTGTGATGGAGAGTTCCGAGGGTTCGGATCGTCTTCGCTTCAACGATCTTGATGATCTCTACGATTACTGGTCAGACTGTAGCCAGGCCCAGCCCATGGATTTTTCGTGGGATGCCGGTATGGGCCCCAGCCCTAAGGCAAACCCAGGAAGCCATGATCACTCGGGGAGTTCTTCTTCCGAGTCCTTCCACACTCGAAAGTTCCTAGGAGGTGGAGACCGTCGATGCTATAGGGGTCCCAGCGCAGCGGGATTCCCGACGCACAGGAAGCACATCCGTCTGTCGACGAAAACACCATGACACCCTCACTTTTCCTAGGTGGGCGCGGCCTCAATATGGCGGCCGAAGTGTCCCCTGAAGGGAGCGAGCCGACAAAGCGCCCCAGGCGAGAGGGTCCTGACCGTCGCAAGGGATGAGCATGACCCCCCTGAGCGCCAGCTTCAAGCTGCGCAGGGGTGGCTCACGAATTCCGTTGAACTTGCCATGGCTGCAGATGACGACCAAGCGGACCCGAGTACCCACACCCCCATGCGAGTTTTTTAGCCGAGGGAACACCACCACTGCAGGAGCCTGATGCATCTGGGAGAAGTCGCCGCAGGGCCATGGCCCCGGTCATGTGGAATCTCCGCTGTGACCTGGACTTCATCGTGTGCCTCGAGGTCGGGGTCGTCATCACGGAAGGATTGGAATCGCTTGCAAACGACCTCACCCTGCCCCTGAGTGATTCCCAGGGAAGTCGCGTGGACCATGGTCCATTTTCAAGACCTGGTCCGTGCGACCAATGGCAGGCCACATTGGGCCTGCCTCGGCAGTGGGATCAGGAGGATCCCTGCTACGATCAACAAGTGCAGGGTGAGGGTCTCCGCGTGTCCCTTTTAGCCTGGCAATGCAGGGAGCAAGCAGTTGCAAGGGATAACGATGCCCATGCTAGACACCTATGATCTTCAAGGGGGACGACACGCGAACTTCGGCAAGGACCCCCGAGCCACGTTGGGGTGGGATCTTCGCCCACCTCGGCCCACTCTCAGATAGGTTCCTATGCCTTAGGAAAGTAGCTGAAATAGCCCATGGGTGCACGGTTTTTTCCCGCGCGCTCTGAGAGGCCCAGTGGCTGACTAAGTTCATAAATCGGGCCACGTGGAGCGCTTCGACGGGTCCTAGAACTGGCGTGAGTTTCTTTCCGTCTATGCCACCGCTATCTTAGCGGCCGGCGGTGACGAAGATGTCATGGTTCGGTACCTTCCCACTGTGCTTGAGGGACCAGCTCGTTCGTGGCTCTTCAACCAGAAGGAGAGAACCATTCATAGCTGCGCCGAGCTTTCAGAGGCCCTCCATTATAGCTTCAAGGGGAGTTGCTCACCCCCTGGTCGCCCGAGCGACCTTAAGCGGATGATCCAGAGGGAGGGTGGGAGTCTTTGCCACTATGTACGTCGGTTCCTTCAGGTCCGAAATACCATCCCCAACATTTTCGATGAGACCATCATCGAGGGTTTTCTGAGGGAGTGATGAACGAACACTTTGTCTAGGATATGGAGATCTTGGAGGGTATACCACTATCGAGCTTCTGTAGGTGGTGAAGCACTATGGTAATGCTGACGAGGAACTGCGGCGAAAACACCCAAGCTCTCGGGCCCAATGCAGAGCTCCCTCGCCGAGCCACGCTTCAGTGAAAGATCGGCAGTAGGAAGAAGAACAAGCCCCCAAGGGTGGTCGTCATGCTCCCGGATCGTGGACCAGTACCCAAAGGGATAAAATAAAGACGGCATCGTTCTCTAACGCCTTAAAAAGGTGCCCACATTAAAAAAACATCGTGCGACTCGAGTTTCAGATTTCAACCGGACCCGCCGGGTGACGGGGCCTCAAATTTGCTTACCTTTGAAACCCGTCCTGTGGAACAGCACTAGTCCCTGGACTAGTACACTAGTGTCACACATCACTTAGCTGGATCATCACATACAATAATAAAAGAGATTTATTACAGTAGATGATAACAACAATGTTCCGGTACTAATTTGCATCCTTCAGTCTCAAAGCCGATTATATTACAACAAAAGATTGTCCTTCTGGCAGAAGATATGCTATAATTTTAGGTGACAATCCTACGCTAAGCATTTAATTCCCCGGACCGTAGGAGAGCTTAAATCTGGTCGGGATCATCAAAAGTTGGAACACCCTCCTCATGGCATGCGTAGTCACCATCTTCAGGTTCTCCATAATCTAAAAGAGTGAGTGGGTGCGAGGGTAAGTGCGCAATCAAACCGCACTTGTAAGTTAACACCGTCCTTAATGCATAATAGTGATAATGGCTATATTGTGGAGTTATGGTTATTGTCTTTGCAGAAAAGCCAATTTTTTGCAATATCATAGTATAAATACCTATACCTAGCTATTTTCGAAAGGACATCTCCAAAGAGATGTCGAGGAAAGATCATATCAAATGATCATAAATTCATAACTCAAGCTACATAGTCGCCCTCTACATATTTATCCCGTTACATCTTCTTTCTCCCACCATCTTTCCGGGTCGGCAATCGCCGTTGCGAACCACTATCTTTCCCGAGTAACGCGAACTGGTGACTCAACCCACCTCGCTGATTGTCGTTCAACGGATGGGATCGGCCCCTTTAGTTCACCCCGGTTGACAGGGTCAAATCTCTACACAAGAGACCGCATAAATAACCTTCCCCTCAGGATTGGTTACAGACTACACAAGCCTTTGAGGTTACACAAACCGATTTTTGGATACACAATCCACCAATCCCGCGTCCCGCGCTATGGCCACCCGTTGTGGTGTGAGGGACCCTAAGCTTACACAAAGGGAATGGTCGGCGGGTTTCCGCTGTGCCCAACACATGAGCACCATCCCAGACGAGCCCAAACTCCATCTGGATTCCACTTTCCCAATGTTATTACCTCTTTCATAGGTATTTATCACATAGATAATTTCTCTGGGTCCACCCTATCCATTTCCCTTCTCTTCCATTATTCCCATCCACATTTCCCGTTATTGTTTCACCCCGTACTCTAGTTCACACATCATCATCCAACAAATGCAACACAAGATTCCATCATGATCAAGGTATGTGTATCAACATGTGCACTGGTGAGTTTTGTCTCACTAATGCAGGATTGAATACCCGATTAAATCATTGAGACCTAAGCATGTCTAAGCAAGTTTTACCCAAGACTAAGAAGTCTAAATATTTTATTTAATATGTGGATAGACAATTAAACATGATATCAAGGAATCATGTATGGTAAAAACATATTCATCAAGGACAGGGCATGATATTATCATGATTAACAAAACGGACATTCTTAAAGCATATCAAGCTTTCAATTTATATATTCAAAACAAGATATCTTTGAGAAAACTAGGTATAAGTATGAGCTAGGGTGTTAACTCGCCAGGAGGATCTGTAGATTGCACTTGGCTTGCTTCCGGGTAATCCTCTTCCGGAACCGGGTCTTCTGTAAGAACAGAGATCCCACATAAATGGATATTCTAAAACAGTATAAGAATATAAATGCAGAGCTGGGTCTAGCTTGTAGATAAAAGGGCTAAGTGCTGGTTCTGGTGTGCCAAAAGGCAAAATTACTAAAATGTCCTTAAGACATTCCTAATTGGAAAATGTGAAAACACTATATTTACATCTTCTTTAATATATTCAGAGCCTCTTTTCTATTCCAAAATTAAGTTCACAATTTTCCCAGGGCGTCGGTTGTTCCTAGTATTTCCTGAAATTTTCTAGGAATTTTTGGAGCTAATCTACTATTTTTAACAATTTGGAATGCATTTCTGGGATTTTCTAAATCAATTATTCTCTGAAAAATTGGTTGGAACAGTACTGGGCCAAGCCTAGCACTGTGCGCGGCGCGGGTCGACAGCGCGGCCCAGATAACGGTGCGGCTCCTCAGGCCGGCACGGACCATCTGGCTAGCGTGGCCCAACCACGGGCGCGCGCGAGGCGGCGACGCCGAAGGCGCCCAGGCGAAAGGCGCCTCCACTTAACCCGACGAATGGGCCAGGCCCCACCTGCCAGCGACACACGCAGTCGGGAGAAGCGCAAAGAGACAGAGAGAGAAAAGACTGACACGTGGGCCCACAGATCATTGACCCATATTCGCGTGATACAGGGGACTTATGACGTCATGATGACATCGTCGTCGTCTACCTCCCGCCGGCGCGTGAACCCGAAGGAAAAATCGGGGCTCGCCGGTGCTACGGGCTATGGCTTAGGCTGTAGATGCTACCTATGAATTCCTTACATCCATGCGTGTGTAGTAGTGCCAACGGCATGAACTAAGATGACCGGATAAAGCGGGGCCATTGACGGTGGCGGAGGCCTAGTACGACATCAAATGAAGGCGGCGATAGCGTATGGCAACGGCCAAATTGAAGGACGTGGGTGCACCAGATGGAAGAGAGCGTGCATACCAAAGTCCTGGCGAGGTCGGAGCGTGCGCGATTCGGCTTGACGGCGTATGTCCTTGAAGCGGCTCCTAGCAGCGCAATGACAGCGAGAGAGAGCTCCGGCAACGCTCTGGCCAAATTGATCAAGGGGAAATGATCGTGAGGCGGCAAGGAAGTTATGGATGAGAGGAATTGGACCGAACCGTACCGTGGTTGGAGAAATTGATGAGGACGGCTTCCGCACTATGCAACTCCGGCGAGCGATTCCGGCCGAGACAGCAACTCCGGCGACGCGAGCGATGGACAGCGAGTTCAAAAAGGCATCGTGAATGATGGAGACCGAACGAGAGCGCTCGTGAGTGGTTCAACTGAGGAAAAGAGGGAGAAGGAGACAGCGGCTCGGTTTTTAAACCGGCCGGGGGCTGTGGCGTCGGGGCAGGTGGTGCCAGCACGACGACGAGGAGCGGAGCAGTGTCTATGTGTCATAACGAGCTTGAGCCAAAGCTGCTCGGTTACATGCAAGGTACACCAAGGCAGGGTGCGGCGGTGAGCGACGCCGGCGTCGGGCAGGAGAGAGAGAACAGAGGGAAGGAGTGAATGAGCTGAGCCAAAGAATGGCCCATGAACAACCCATCCACAGCCAACTCGATTTCTATGTATTTTATAGTTGAATTTTTACCTAATTTGGTTGAATTTTGAAATTTGGCCAAATTTTGGGTGTTACACCGGGTCTCCACCCGACCCGACTAGGGCAAGATTTGGATCAGGGCACCGGTTGAGGCAGGTCGAGTTCGAGTTCTCCTATACCTGATCGACCTAACCGGGGTATGTCTGAAAATTATTAGTTGAATGATGCAGCCAGTGGCCTAATAATGTAATCTATACTATATTTGGTATATGATAGCATGAGTGAGGCATACATTTGAATTTTTCCATGTGACTTTAGTAGACATGTCTAAATTAACATTGTGTTGAATGCTTATTGCTTAACTGTTAAGGTTATGTTGTTTTTATTTGGATGTGCTTGCTGGCCTGCTATCTTATTGAACCTGGTCAAATCGGTGCTCCGTCGGGCACCGGTGGGACGGAGAGGGTCATAGAAATTGCACACTGTCAGCGAGTCGAAACAGCGGGTCAAGATCTGACTCGTTCCCCGCCCTGTTCCATCTCGAGCTCTACTGTAGAGCCTCTACATCTGATGGACCCTATTACGTATAGAACCCCACACTGTACACGACCCGCGCACGGACAAATGTATAATACACTTAGGCCTTGTTCTATTCAGCGTAACGTACCATAAATACTATAGAAAATTTTGTTATTTTTATATAGCATATATGTTGTGATAATTTGTAACGGTTTTTTCGTGACTTTTAGTAGTTCTTCCGAAGATTTTAAAACTGTTTAAATTATTTTTTAATAATTTTTAGGCCTTATTTCGAGTGCTGTCAAATTTGCTACATTAAGACGTCAACACAATGATACGCTGAAAAGAACAAGGCCTTAAACGCCCCTCGCTAATCCCCTATCGCTGTCATCCGTGCCCCAGCCAATAGGAGCCGACCTTCCCCCGCCCGCGATCCGCGCCACCGTGAAACCGCGCGGCGTCCGCCGTCCGATGGCGCCAGCAGAAGCAGTAAGCACACAAGCACCGGATCTCCGCCGTCCATTCGAACCGACACGTGGCCCGGCCACCGTCGGAACTCGGAAGCCAGCCAGCCAGCCAGACACTCCCCCACCCTCCGCTATAAATAGTTAAAAAAAGTACTGAAAATAATTTCCTCATCCGCCGCCTCTCGCTTCGGTTCAGCAATCAGGAGGGGGAAAAACTTCTCGCCGGATTCCTGCGGTTTCGAAAGCGCGCGAGGTGAGCTATGCTTTTCCCCAGTACCTTCGATCGTGTTTGCAATCGGGCGATTGCTTCGTGCTGATCTTGCTGCGTGGTTGCCGCGATTTGCTGCTGTTAGTGATTAGAATGGCTGGATTTTCGAATGTTGGGGCGCGATTCGGGTTTGGGTGTCCCCCCTAACCTATGCGACGGTTTAAACCTTTGTTCAACCCAGGCCTGTTCAACCCATCGAGATATGTACTTTGGACGTGCAGACAACATGCGAGTGGAGCAAAGCATCCACGCGCGTGTTGGGGCGCACGTGCCCGCCACCCCCCGCGGCCGGAGATGGATACTTGGAGAGTGGAGAGTCGCCTACAAAATCCCCACAAATTCTTCTTGCTCGTAGTCGCAGTACGACTCCATTCTGCAATCTGCTCTTATTTATTTAATTAAATATATTTATTTATATATATTTCTAATGATATATAGTGTATTTACACAATTTATAGTGTATATTTGTGAAATATAGAGGTTTTTTCTTAATTTATTTAGATATTTTGAATTAAAATAAACCAACCTACATAAAACCGAGCCTGCCCGGTTCGGTTCAGTTACTGTAACCGAACCAAACGGGCCCGAACCGGGCCGGCCCGTTGGTCACCTCTGTAGACAGACACTCCCCCAACTTTTTATTTTTTTGTATTTATTTTTATTCGTTTATGCAAAATTATATGTCGGATTGAAAATTAGACACAAATAAACGCCGGTCGCACGTTGAATTCGCGACTGCCTACCTGTCACACCTTGGGCGCATGATAGGTTGGTGAGAAGACGGGCGCAGGAGAGCTAGGCGGAACAGGCACCGGTCGCTCCTTCAATTCGCGACCGGTACTGTAGCTACAGTAACAGTATAATGTTCACATGCACTGTTCATTGATCTTCTTGAACCTATTACCATTTCATACCATATCCAACTTACACGAAACAAATTTTAAAATTCATGTAAAATCCTAAAGAACCCATTTTTTCAAACTTTCAATTTTTTACTTGTAGCATCTACCGCCAACATTGCACTTTGACTAAAAAAGATGAGTAGTCAATTAACTGCATGTTTTCTTCCATTATTGATGTTTGCCATAGCAGTTAGGACAACCAAAGCATGTGAGCATGGCTTGCCTGTGTGTTGCCACTGAAGACAAGTGCACTCATATGTATGTGCTTTCACTACATGTCTAATATCATTCTTACTAGTGTCTATGACTTCAACACTCCAATCACTAGATACATTTGGATGAAGATGACGTAGACCTCTTGACTGCACATTCAACTGTTGGATGATAACTGGGAGTATTTTACCTTGTAGCCTTACTCCAATAGCTCTCTTCTTCCTAAAAAGCTCCATGATCTTCACTCTTAGCTTGTCAACTAGTGTAACAATAGGCAGATCCTTTACATCCCTTATCCAACTATTGAAGGATTCAGCAAGGTTGTTATTTATGTAGTCATATTTGATCTCTGGATTAAAATAACTTCTAAAAAAGCACAAAATAATAATAAGTGTTTGTAACATAAAGATATAAATATAATTAATACAAAATAACAATTAAACCTCACCTCATCCATAACAAATTATGGTGGTCCTAAAGGTACTTGCTTACTGTAGGATTAGCTGCACCTTTTTAGCACGATTCTTTCTTCCCCTTATCTTTTCTTCTGCTCTTAAGTCTCTAAATTGAGAAAGTCTAGTTTTCGTAATCGACCAATTCGTTAACATACCGCTGAACCACTTTTTATTAACATAATGACAACGAGCCCTTATTGCAGCTGATGCTACTAAATCGGCTGCTCTTTTTTTCGTACCAACAATTAAGAAGCTTTTTCCCTGACTTGCTGCATCAAAAACTAAATCACAAGCTTCTGATAAAAAACGAGCACCTTTTTAGCTACTATTTTCCAAGGGCATCCTACCATTTTGCACGCACCAAGATACCTGGTAGGATCAGATTTCTTAGGCTTTACATCAAACTCCCCTGAGATAGCTTATTGTTTTTGAGCCATTCTGAACTCTTTCATAGAAGGAAAAATCGAGCCAACATCCAAGGTGGCATTTTCCTGATCATAGTCTGGGTGCTCCTCTACCGGCGGCGGGAAGGGTGGCGTGGCCGGCTGCCGCGCCTGCAGATGGGAAGGCGGCGCCATGGTCCTCGCCAGCGGTGGGAAGGGCGGCGTGGCCGTCTTCAGAGGGGAGGGCGCGCGCGGCCGTCTTCAGAGGGGAGGGCGGCGCCATGCCCCTCCCATCTGGCGGGGAGGGCGCGGTCATGGCCCGACGGCGGGAAGGGCGGCGCGAGCAGGAAGACGGAGTCCAGGCCGCCGCCTCGATGAGCGGAGAAATCCCGAGACGGGGAAACCAACAGACAGACGGAGAAACAAAGAGGTGGTGGGAATTTTTTAGAAACCCCCCCTGTGGGCAAAACTATCCCATCTAGTCTACACAGGGCAAAAATACCATAACAGAGCAACTTTGGGCAAAAAGATAAAGACGCATCAACTTTGAGGCAAAAATCCAATTTTCCCCCTAACCTATGCGACGGTTTAAACCTTTGTTCAACCCACTCAGATATGAATTTTTGGACGTGCAGACAACATGCGAGTGGAGCAAAGCATCCATGGAGACTTGGAGAGTGGAGAGTCGCCTACAAAATCCCCACAAATTCTTCTTGCTCGCAGTCGCAGTACTACGACTCCACTCCTCTGCAATCTGCTCTTCATCCACCATGGCGTCGAAGGAATGCGGATCCGGTGATGCCGTGCCGCACTCGCACTCGCACTCGCACGCGCACGCGCACCTGCATCTGCACCCGCACGGCACGGAGTCGCTGGCCCACATCGCCGTCGACTACTGCCCTGAAGCCTGCCACCACGCGCCCGCCTCCGGCGAGATCCACGTCACCTACGACCACCGCGGCGGCGCGCGCTGGCGCACCCGCCGCCGGTTCCTCCCCGGCGGCGCCGTCGCCGCCACCATCCGCGCTCCAGCCGGGGACACCGCCGGCCTCAACTACAACCTCTACCTTTCCTCCCTCGAGGGCTCCCGCGACATGGACGAGATCGACTTCGAGTTCCTCGGCCGCGACAAGCGCGCCGTCCAGACCAACTTCCACGTCGCCGGCGGCGGCGGCAGGGAGCAGGTCCACCACCTCTCCTTCGACTCCTCCGACGGCTTCCACCACTATGCGATCTCATGGGGCGTGGAAGTCATCGAGTGGCGCATCGATGGAGAGCTGATCCGACGGGAGGAGCGGCGCGCCGGCGAGCCGTGGCCCGAGAAGCCAATGTTCCTGTACGCCTCCGTGTGGGACGCGAGCGACATTGACGAGGGGAGATGGACCGGCACATACCACGGCCGTGACGCTCCCTACGTCTGCAGTTACAGAGACGTCAGGGTGCCCATTGCTCTTTCGATGGAAGAAGAAGAAGAATGGGAGGAATGCCATAATGCAAATGCCGGAGATGCGTTAGGCGCCACCGCTAGTGCTGTTGCTGCCGGAAATGCGTCCAACGCTGCCGCCGCCGCCGTCGCAGAAGATGTGGTCGCCGGAGCTGGCAAAGATTAGATCTTGATCCGTTCATTAATATGATGTCGTCGTCGACTGCTGCAATAATAAAAAAAACACAATTGTTGTGGAAGAAAGATCTCTTGTGTGTTGCAGTTAGTTGGTTGAATGTAACTGAAATGAAGTCTCTGGATTGCAATTCTCCTCTGGTTTTGTTTGTTTGGAGAAGTAACATTTTTTCCAAGCACAAATGGAAGTTATGGCTATTGATTGATCAGGTGAGTATTGATAGCCAAATTGAGCGTGTATGTGTGTGTTGGTAAATCAGAAGGGGAAAAACTCGAAAGCGCGCTAGGTAAGCTATGCTTTTCCCCAATACCTTTGATCGTGTTTGCAATCGGGGATTGCTTCGTGCTGATCTTGCTGTGTGGTTGCCGCGATTTGCTGCTGTTAGTGATTAGATTGGCGGGATTTTCGAATGTTGGGGCACGATTAGGGTTTGGTTTGCTCTCTTCGTGCTTGATTTCGATTCGCTGCGGTTGCCTGCACGATGTGGATTTTGCGGTTGGGATCGCGAGATTCGTTAACAAATGGGGATTGGGGCTTAGGGCTTAGTTATTATGCAATTCCGACAAATCTATGACGTCATGTGTGCCAACCAGAGTTTGTCTCTGATCGTTGGCTGGCGGGCGTGGTAGTTTTTAATTGTTGTGGCTAGTCCTCGTTTGGAGGATTTTGTGTATAATGGTCTAGTTGGGGGAAGTAATTAATTACTCTGTAATTGGCACTTTAATGTAGGCATGAATCTAAGATGGACTGACACAGTGTGACCATGTTGGAATTATGAATCTCATATGTGAAATGTGATGGATCATGCTATATGATTTGTGAGAATGTGGCTTTCTTTTTGTGAATTTTGATCTTGCTATTGGAAAACATTATGTAGCTACCTCTCATTTAAATGCTAGAATGTGAATTATGTGCTAGAATGTGAATTATGCATTAGGTTGCAGTGTGATCTTAATTTGTATTGATAGGGAAATTCAAATGTGCATATTTATATATAGAAGTTGCAAGTCGGCATTGTTCATTCTGTAATTCAAAGTGTTGTTAATTGCTGGTTTTAAACTGGGACAATCTGAAGGAGCATGAAAATTGTCTTTAATAATGTTTCCTATGTTAGTCCTGCAATAGTTGGGCTGGTGATCGCTTAAATATCTTGTGTACTTACTGAGCAGATCTGCTTGTGACAAGTTTAAGTTTGTCCATACATATAGTTGTAAGAAGATTTTTGTATAGTAATCTCCACATTGCACATCATTAAGTTCATATTTTTTGCATTCAGGTAAGACCAAGTTAACTTGTCCATGGCTCGTACTAAGCAAACTGCTCGTAAGTCCACTGGAGGAAAGGCTCCAAGGAAGCAGCTTGCCACCAAGGTTTGCCCCTCTTAACACTGCACATTTCTTTGGTTCACCATCTCTTTGTTGGTTTGCAATACTTTGAACTATGCTCACCTTTTGTGCCATCTTATCATGAATATTTTGACTGATTTGTATTATTGATATTTTTTGGTTGACAATGCTTCACTTGTTCTGACTTGACAGGCTGCGCGTAAGTCTGCTCCCACTACTGGTGGAGTGAAGAAGCCTCACCGCTATCGCCCTGGGACTGTTGCTCTTCGGTATGTAAATCCTGTACTCATATGTTACTGTATATAGTTTAGTTCAAAGTATTTGCATGTGAGTAGTTGTAAATCTCATGCATCACTTTGCAGTGAAATCCGCAAGTACCAGAAGAGCACTGAACTGCTGATTAGGAAGCTTCCATTCCAGAGGCTTGTGAGGGAGATTGCCCAGGATTTCAAGGTTGGATTTGATTTTTAGCTTCATGCCATAATTGTGTTCTTGTTGTCTTAACACTTGCGAAGGGCGCACTCTCACCCCATGCTTTTCGTGCAGACCGATCTGCGTTTTCAGAGCCATGCGGTGCTTGCTCTTCAGGAGGCAGCAGAGGCTTACCTGGTGGGTCTCTTTGAGGACACCAACCTGTGCGCCATCCACGCCAAGCGGGTGACCATCATGCCCAAGGATATTCAGCTGGCCAGGAGGATCCGTGGCGAGAGGGCCTAGGCTCCCTGCCTCTAGTTTGCATCTGTGTCCGTAACCCTTTTGCTGTTGAACAATGGGTAATTGTCATGAACAGTAATACTTACTCGTGATATTGTGTCAATGCAGTGCACTCTGTTGCTGCATTCTAGAACTGGATCTTTTTTGTTATTTGGTCGTAACTGTTGATTTCGTCCGTTTGCCTAATGGCCGTGTAGCTAGGTCTTGTCTGAACCTTAAATTTACCCGTGGAAATTAGTAATTGTGTCAACTGTCAAAAATATCGTCCTTCAGCTGGGGGCTTCGCGTTAGTCTGTTGTGTTCATATCTTACTACTTCCTCTGTTCCAAATTTTAGTTCGCTGTTGACTTTGGGATATTCTATTTAATTATTTTTTATTTAAAAAATATATGTAAATATTATTTATTTTGTTGTAATTTGTTTTATCATCAAATATATTTTAAGCATGATTTATATTTTTGCATGTTTGCACTATTTTTTTGAACAAGATGAATGGTCAAAAGTCATCTCCAAAAGTCAATTGTGAACTATAATTTAGAATAGAGGGAGTATTTTTTTTCATTTGAAAATCATGCGATACGACCTAAAATGATAATGGATGGTTGTTTGCTTCCTGATGCGGTGCTCCCTACCCGTTCCGCCTCGGACACGGGGCGTTCGACGGGCGTCGGAGGCGCTAACCTCCGATGCCCGCGCTGCGGTGCTAGTCGTTGGTGTTAGATCTTGAGACAAGTGTTGTTATTTTTGTTTCTTCATATAAAAAAATCATGAAAATAAAAATAGAATTATTATTTAATCAATGTTAGATCCCACACTTATTTTATTTGAATTGATATGGGCAATATTTATTTTTATAAACAGTTTTTAAAGGATAACCTAGATGTGTAAATGTTGCATATCAATTTAAAAATATATGTGTGGACATGCATTAGAGAATATTTCTAGTTTTTTTGAATTTTTTTGATTTTTTTTTATATAAAGATAAAAATAACAATTTATTCCATGATCTAATGCTGGCCGTTAGATGGAGATCTAACGGTCAGCGTGGGCCATTGGATGGGAGGCGTATCCGAGGGTGCGTCGACGCCCCCGCGTCCTTCTACCTCAGCCTGTCTGAAGCTTGCATGGAATATGCAGAAATGGGCATTTCTGCAAAGCTGTGTCCCATGCTCCGATGTTGGGCAGTGCAGATGGGTGGTCAGACTGTCAGGTAGGACTCCCCATCCCCGACAGGGCTAGCAGGCCGGCGAACGGGCAGGACGAGCGACCACCGGAGCCTGAAAAGGCGATGCTGCTGGCCTCTATAAAAAGACCCGTCCGTCGTCTTCTCTTTTGGCACGCGCCAAAACCACCAGCAAAGCCACCGGTGCTGGGATTTTCAGCCCATGCCTGAGTGCCTGCCTGCCGGTCTTCCATCCTCATTGTTCCCCTGCACAAGTGCACAATCTGCATTGCGAGACGACCAGTCAAACCTATCTCTGACCACTTCATTTATCCGAAAGTTTCTGACCGGTGCTTCCATTCTTTCCTCACTTCATTTACCAGCGCGTTCCTCACCTCCCTTCTCTGACGCGGGAACTGCCTGCATCCCTCGGGAGCTGGAGGCCCGTTCAAACTCTAGAATTCTCGGTCTTTACACATGGCTTTTCTAACACTCAAGGTATAATAGACTACCGGTACTGACGATAAAAATTACTAATATGCCATATAATAGACTACCAATACCGATGATAAAAATCATGATTCACTATTTTGTTGATTCTCTTTTACTAAGATGGACCTATATATGTTTATGACAGTGAATCAGAGCACTAAATAGCGAATCCACTCGTTGAGACCAGGTTGACACGCCGTTAGCAGTGAAGCCCTGCCTGCGGCAGCCTTGGCAATAGGAGTGGAACTAAGGGAAGCTTGAGCAAGCCATACGTAGGATGGTTCAACCCACCATGTTGGCCTGGCGCTTCTGCTCGTGCAGGCGCCAAAAACCTGCACTGGACGTCTGCACCTGCCCTGCCGTGTCTTTTAGGAGAAACGGCAGCACATATATTAGCCCAACTGCACAATGGCTCAGCTCGTCGTTCGTCTTTCCACGAGTCATTTCTCCCTCATGCCGGCGCCTAGCTTCATCTCTGTCAGACTCACCCGTAGTGCGCTCCTACTAGTACGCTTTGGTTTTACATCTTTGTCGACTTCAATTCTTCTTCGCTGTTCGGTCGGCCAAGCAACTGAACAGAGAGAACACAACTCAACCCTCGCCTTTTTCGCACACCTAAGCTTCCTCGACGAAGTACTTTGACACCTCTGCACACCTCCCTTTTGTTTTTGTTTCATGTGACGACGACAATGACTCGTAAGGAAGTTTTGGTTTACAATTACATTCTCGAGCACTCAAAGAGGGTTCGTTCATCATCAGTGTCATCCACAATTATTAGCCGCAGATTATTCAACCATGGAGATCTCTTTACAGTCGCCAAAACGACAAGGTCCTGCTGCTAAAGTGGCTCGTCTTTACTTCGCGACGTCGAAAGCGCTGAAGCCAACTGTGCTTAAGGTCGCTCAGCTTACGCAAAACAAATATACTGTTTTAATAGCGCAACGAGTCGCTTGATCGTTGTCCTGCTTACTGTTCAAGCAGAAGCGAGCACCAACACCTTCTTCTTTTCTTTCTTTTTTTTCTTTTTTTTGCAAATGTTGCTTGTAAAGAACTAAACAGGGCCTTCTCTGATGAACTGATCTGAAAGCCCCGGTAGCCGGTGAATTTGCCTTTGCGGGTCAATTCATGATGGAGCTTGGATAGAAAGGGATGGACAGTGCCAAGGTTTGGTTCATTCGGTTCTGAAATTTGCATTTCGCCCTTGTAAAGACAGAAATCTCTCCCACTAGTACAAGATTATGTATGCATATTCTTCCCCGCCGGTGTTTTAAGAAAAAACACCTTCACCAGCATTTTTTTCAAAAAAAAGTTCAATTTCTATCTCAAAAGGCAATCGGGTCCTCTTCTTCTTCCTCCCTCCTCCGTCCCACTGGGGTGAGCGGTCCATGGTACTGCAGCTCAGACGACGACAACTTCCAGGGCGACCTCGCCTATGCGCGTCGGAGCCGGCGGTGGTCACAGTGATGTGGCGCGGCTCCAGGCGAGAAAATTGAGTTTTTGCCACTTGAAACAACGCCGCTCACAAATTTGCCACTCGAAAATTAACGCACAGGGCCCTCTCTGATGAACTGATCTGAAAGCCCCGGTAGCCGGTGAATATTGCCATCGGGGAGGAGCTGCCTTGGCCGGTGCTTCGGTGGGGGTGGGGTGGGGGGAAGAATGGAAGGATCTTATTGCATTCTTTTTAACCTTTCCGGGGTTCTTTTTGTAATATGTGAAAACAGGGCGACCATCTCGGTGCACATTGGACGACAAAGAAGATGCAAGATAAAACTATACTCTTTTAAAGAGCACATGATCTTGTTGAGTTGTACTGGAAGGCAACCTGGCGAGCCATCAAGGAAGGCGACCTGTTCAGTGTTCACCTGTTTGGTTGCCTTTCTGGTCCGAAATGGTACAAGGCTAAGTGATTTCTGAAACGTCAGACAGCAATGAAGACGAATGAAACGATGGACTTGAGAGCAATGAAAACGAATGGATGAATTATCTGGGTTGTATTCCTTTCTTGACGTTGCATGCCAAGCAAAAAGGGAAACAATTGTGCCGAAATCATTTTTCCAAGAATTGTTACGTGGGAGGACTCCAATGTTACCACGCTCGTCTGCTGCCTAAACGGAAAACATGAGTTCTAATCACCATCTGCACTAACAAATTGCACCCTTAGCCAAACTTTGATTTGTCCTCTAGTGCTTCTAGAACCCGTAGTTTCAAAAGGCACCGTTGAAACATACCAAAGCGGACAACTTCCAATCTTGTTTACATCACCTTCGGATACGATCGTTTTCAACCAGTGCGTATGCATGTCAGCCATGTAAATGTGAACATGTACCAACTTTCAGCGTAAGATTTTTCAGAAAGAAGAACTTTGAATAATTGGAAGACGCTAGCAATTCTGAACCATTGATATTTCAGTGCAAAAAAGAAACGATTGAATTCAAGAATATTTCATTTCTTGTGTATTGGCTCAAATAAAGAGAACGAAGCTACGTGCATTACATGGCGAAAGATTTTAAGAGTGTACTGGTGCTAAATTCGCCTTGTAGAAGCTTTTTCTCCTGAACAAATCCCCAAACTTGCGAAGGATCGGCCTCTTCTTCCTGTGCTTCATGGAGTGCTCCACGCCGTCGTAGTGGCCCTCGCCGACATGATCGAACTCGTCGTCGAAGTCGTCCGTGGCGGCGTCCGCCGCCGACTTGAGGTCGGCAATGTTGCTGAGCGACGCGAACATCCGGTCCTTGTGGCTTAGGTTCCCCATCCTCGCCGACTGTGAGAAGCCGCCCTTGAACTTGGCGGGCTCGCCGAGCGAGTACCTCCGGCTGCTCGGCGGCCGGGCCTTCTCCAGCGTCCCCTTCTCGCCGCCGGCGAGGACGTAGTCCGGCGGCATCGGCGCCGTCTTAGCCGACATGGGAGTGCTGCACGCCGTCGTCGTCGTGACGGCGAGCAGGGCATTAAGCTCCTTGAGGCTGCCCTGCGCCGCCGCCTCGCTGACCTTGATGGACTCGTACTCCTGCCGGAGGCTCTGCAGCGCGGCGTCCTTGTCGGCGGCGGCAGCGGCGAGGCGGGCGTTCTCGGCGCGGGCGAGCTCGAGCGACTCCTTGACGGCGCTGGCCTCGGCCACGGCCTGCTTGAGAATGTCGCGCAGCCGCGCGTTCTCGTCGCGGATCACGCGCTGCGACTCCACCAGCTTGGTGTTCTCCCGTCGCGCCAAGTTCACCTCCTCCTCCGACGCGCGGACGCAGTCGAGGAGCACGCGCTCCTTGTCGGCCCACGCCGCCGCCGACTCGTCGGCGTCGAGCCGGCAGCTGGCGTGCTCGCCGGACATGGTGCTGAGCCTCGCCTCGGCGGCGGCCAGTTCGGCGCGCAGCCGCGCGGTGCCGGCGTTGGCGGTCTCCAGCTCGGCCTGGGCATCGGCGAGCCAGAGCTTCACCTGCTTCGCCTCCATGGTCACGTCGGAAAGCGCGACGGAGAGGTCGTCGAGGGCCTTGCGGCTCTTCTCCTCCCCCTGCATCGCCGTCCGGAGCTCGCCGCGCAGCGCCCTGACCTCGTCGTCGGCGCCGCCGAACATGAGCTCCTTGACGGTCCTCTGCTCCGCCTGGCCGCCGCGCCTGCTCGCCGCCGCCTCGAGGCTCCGGTTGTTCTGCTGCAGCGAGGCGATCTCCAGTTTGGCCTCCTCGAGAGCGATCTTGGTCTGCTCCAGCTGCTTCGTCTGGTACACGAGCGACTCCAGCATCTTGCGCTCCGACTCCTTGGCCCTCTCCACCTCCCGCTCCAAACCCGGCACCTTCTCGGCGGCGTCGCCGCCGGCGCTCCTCAGCTCATCGAGCTCCCGCACCGCCCGCGCCTTCTCCTCCCGCTCCCTCCCCAGCTCCTCCTCCAGCTGCGCCACCCGCTGCTGCATCGCGCCGCCGCCGCCGCCGGTAACGCCGATCACGCCGCGGCGCTTCTGCCGGCGACCAAACCAAGAACACCACCACGGTCAGAATCCAGAAACAAACACCAAAGCCGACGCCATTGAACGTAACGTAGCAACGAGGAAGGGAATTCCGGCGGCGGCGGCTACCTCGGGAGGCAGCGAAGCCTTGGAGCAGCCGGTGGTGGCGGTGGCCCTGAGCCCGGCGTCGAAGGAGCCGGATCTGCACGGCGAATGAATCCCGCAGGTGAGATGGACGTGGGCGAATCCGGGGAGCTAAATAGTCAAACAATAAAAGAACACGGCGGGCGCGCCGGAAAAGAAGGATCTTTCGTAGTATTAACGCGGGAGCAGGGGAGGGAGGGAGGCAGGCGCGTGCGCATGGCATGCTCGCCCAGTGGCCGGCCAGTGACGACCTCGGCCTCAAGTGAGTCTCACCCACCTCGGCCTGGACGGGAGCGGCATCTCGAACGAATCCTCGATCTCTCGGGCCGGCAGTGGGCACGCGGGCGCGGCGCGAGGCCCGAGGCCAGGAAAAGAAAATGGAGTCACTCCGTTAACACTCGCCTCACTTGGCGCGGCGACTTGCTGGAATACGACCGAGTGGAAGAAGAAGAAGAAGAAGGCGGCGAGATCGGTGGATTAGATTAATGGCGTGGAGGGGCCCTTTAGTATTTGTCTGTGGCTGCGGCGCGGGGCAAGGCCGCAGATGGCGGGTCGCGGCGCGGGGCCGTGCTCGTGCCGCCGGGCCGGGTCAGCGCGGTAGTGGGATCGGGTGGCCCGGTCTCTCTGCTGGGGGTGTAAAATGGATACAAATAATCCGAATTTTCTGACATCCGTATCTGAAAAATGGGCTATCCGTATTCGGACTATCCGTATCCGAATACAAAATGGATACGGATACGGATACTATTTGGATTTTTTTTCCGAATACGAATATGAATATGGTTTTGATAAAAGGATTGGATATGGATACGGATACGGATACTATCCGTATCCGAATTGTAATGGTGGTCATGCTGGAACATGGAACAAATGTTGACTGTATTTCTAATTAAATACTTTTTGCTTGTTTTGTACCTGATGCTTGATATATACACATATACATATATACCCCCATGCTCCTAAGCATTAGTGACTTGAAACTAATGTAAGGCCTAATAGATAAATGTTGACACCCGCTGCTGCATCGCGCCGCCGCCGCCGCCGGTAACGCCGATCACGCCGCGGCGCTTCTGCCGGCGACCAAACCAAGAACACCACCACGGTCAGAATCCAGAAACAAACACCAAAGCCGACGCCATTGAACGTAACGTAGCAACGAGGAAGGGAATTCCGGCGGCGGCGGCTACCTCGGGAGGCAGCGAAGCCTTGGAGCAGCCGGTGGTGGCGGTGGCCCTGAGCCCGGCGTCGAAGGAGCCGGATCTGCACGGCGAATGAATCCCGCAGGTGAGATGGACGTGGGCGAATCCGGGGAGCTAAATAGTCAAACAATAAAAGAACACGGCGGGCGCGCCGGAAAAGAAGGATCTTTCGTAGTATTAACGCGGGAGCAGGGGAGGGAGGGAGGCAGGCGCGTGCGCATGGCATGCTCGCCCAGTGGCCGGCCAGTGGCGACCTCGGCCTCAAGTGAGTCTCACTCACCTCGGCCGGGACGGGAGCGGCATCTCGAACGAATCCTCGATCTCTCGGGCCGGCACGCGGGCGCGGCGCGAGGCCCGAGGCCCGAGGCAAGGAAAATAAAATGGAATCACTCGGTTAATGCTCGCCTCCCTTGGCGCGGCGACTTGCTGGAATACGACCGAGTGGAAGAAGAAGAAGGCGGCGAGATCGGTGGATTAGATTAATGGCGTGGAGTGGAGGGGTTTAGTATTTGTCTGTGGCTGCGGCGCGCGGGCAAGGCCGCAGATGGCGGGTCGCGGCGCGCGGCCGTGCTCGTGCCGCCGGGCCGGGTCAGCGGCGGAGGTTTCCACGCGTCGTTGGGTGGATGCGTGAGCGTGATCCACCGGTGATGATCGCATCAAGACGGGGGTTTTGCGCGGGGTGTGAGCTAGTCCTCTGTAGCGCGGGCACAGGGGCACTGGATTTGGTGGGGCGGTTGGTGCGCGCGAAAATTCTGTGGAAGCTGCTTCTCACGTGCAGGGCAGGGGGGCGGGTCGGCGCAGTAGTGGGATCGGGTGGCCCGGCCTCTCTGCCCACTGCCGGTGAAGGCGCGCCGGCGCACTGACTGGTGAACGAGCCACGAGGCAGGCGGGCACGCGCGGCAGTGGCGGAGTCAGGGCCCGGCCACCCTGGGCCCAGGCCCAGGCTCCTGCCCAATAGCAAGGTGTATATATATGCCGGCTCAGCTCATTTTTTAGCATATTTGTGGCAAGTGGCCCGGGCCCAACTGGGCGGAGCCAAGGCCCAGTCACCCTGGGTCCAGGCTCCTCAGTTGGGCTGGCTCCGCCACTAGGCATGTGGGCGTACATCTCGGCCGGCAAAGTTGGTCGAATGCTTAGGATGTCAGACATGAGCTTAGCGCCCTGTTCTTTTCAGGGCATCGGGTATGGTTGTGTTGGCATAATGCTGTAGTAAATTTGAGAACCCTCGAAAAAAGGTTTAAAAATTATTAAAAAAATAATAAATAGTTTTAGTACCTTTGGAATGATAAATAAAAGTCTCGAAAGAATCGTTACAAATTATCACAACATGTAGGATATATATATAAAAAAATTATTACAGTAATACGCAACAGTACGTAACACTGAAAAGAACAAGGCCTAGGCCATGAGAATTGGATCAACTTTATTCTATTTGTGTTTTTAAAATTTTACATATGTTTTTGGGATAGACAAAAAATAAAATTATTTATAATTTGAACAAAGATAAGTAAATACACAAATAAATGAAATAAATCATACAGGTTCACGAGAACACGCCCGTAAACTGGGTCGGGGTCAATATGTATAGCAAATAAAATCGAAAAGGAAGGAGTGCTGAATAGTAAAGAATGTGTAAATAGCAAAGTATGAAGAAAATTTAGAGTGAATGATAAAGTGAATACCTAATAGTGAAATGGATTTGAAGGATAGAGTCCCAAAAGTTTCTCTTAGGACATGCCCCCCCATTGCATGTGCTCTTAGGACATCGCAAATTGTTTCTTAGAGGCATTGTTCTTTTCAGTCTAACTTAAAATTAAGTTCTCTCTCAAAATTTCTCTTTTTTACGAGCTAAATGCTATAATACTTTGTAGCTATTTTGTGACGCTTTTTTTATGGTTTTTTCTCAAAGTTTTCAAAACCATTTTTTATTTTTTTTCTATTTATACCCACTATCGAGAGTCTGAAATTTTCTTTGATTATATTATACCATTGATTTCGGCTCAAATGAAAATGGCTAGGTCGAACCAATGTATTATATCATACTAATATGCTTATTTTCTTTATTTATTTATAAGCTTACAAACGATCTAACGTTCCGTGATAGAGACCATCTTTTATATAAGAAAGGAAAAATATATTTTACCATATAAACTATTGCGCTTCGTCTACGTACTCAGAACTATGAAATCAGGTATTTCATCTCACGAAACCGTGAAAAAGGTGCAAATAGCACCCTGTGTTTTTGCCAACTTGACTGCCTAGAAATAGAAACAAAACATAAAATAGAATAAATTATAGGAACCACTATGGTTGCTCCATCCACTGGCTCATCGACAGGACAGAACCCTACGCGCGCTCCCTGTCCCAACTTATTCCAACGCCACTAGCTCCCTGCTCTCTGCGGCCTTGTCCTATGTGTAGTGCTCACACATCGTCCCTAGCATTGGTTGTTGGCGTAGTCCTATGTGTAGTGCTCACACATCGACACCCATGAGTTCACGGCCTCCGCCGTCGTTGCCATGTCGCTGTTGCCCACTAGGATGTCTCGCTGTAGCCAAAGCTCCAGTGGGTGGCGTCGACAAAGTGCCTGAGGTCGTAGTCGTCATCATGTTGCCCCGCCCAGCACTTGGCAAGGAGAGCTTGGTGCACCCTCGAGAGATAAATGATTGAAAAAGACCCTGGCTTAAGTGTGATCTAGCCGTCTCAATAGAGAGGTAGGATTCCGTCAAGAATCTGAACTTCGGGAAAAACATCGACACATCTTCACTTCGCTTTTGGTTTCCCCTTTATTTGATCTCTCACTTGATTTGTTTATGATTTGAGCTTGTCTGCGGTTGGATAGCTCCTTTGTGTACTATTGCATCTATTGTTGCTTTGGATCCTTTTTTGGTACAGGTGGAATCATCAATTTGTGGGACTTGCTCAAGATTCAAACCCTAACCCTGTCTATAGGTCGGGGTGTCAGGTAGTTTGCATCGGACACTCTAGTAATCATCAGGGTATCCGGTCTTTAGCATTAGACAATCCGAGGGATTCCTACTTTTGCATTTGATTTGTTTTTAAATTGTGTAATGCCTATTTACCCTCCTCTAGGCGACATCTTAATCCTTTGGTGAGCCTATGAGTTGAAGGAGAGAGGTGGCTTGGTAGATTAGTGAGGAAGAAGAGAAAGGACCGAGCAAAAAAGAAGAGACAAGGGGAGAGCCAACAAATCCTGAGATACATACATGTGAGCCCATCATCATGTTGTTGTCAAGCCACACGCCACGGTGGCGAAACAACTTCATAACTCGCCGCATGGTTCACAATTTTGAGATAGAAAACCTGGTTTATGAGTTTGGACTAAAATAAACCGTGGACAATACTAATTTATGTATGAGCCAACTTCTTTATTTTTGTTGCCAATGCCATGAAATTCATGCGTACTCTCAGCGAGTATCAATGTGAATTTGTGTGGATACTTGCAATTGCTAACACTCATACTATAGTATCCTTGTCATGAATTTGTGTGGATACTTGCAATTGTTAACACTCATACTATAGCATCCTTGTCACTACCTTCATATCACAAAAACTTGATGTTTTGGACATTAACGCGATCTTTAAAATGCAATTTTTAACAACTCATTACGAATGCAATTTATTTATGAAATGCACAACAAATATAATATTATTTAAGTATTTTTTGATGAATCTATATGTATGATTTTTCATCTACTCGATCCACATAGTTTAAAAGATTTTTGTGGATAAAATTTTAAAATTTTGACTTAGAACGAGTATAGAAAATCAAGTTTTTTTTGATACGGTGGGAATGCTTACCCTACGTAGCACCTTTTCGGACAGTGGATGTTACCGGAATGAAAGGCTCCTCATTTTAGATGCCATATAGCTTAACCACAAAGTTTTTATCTTTCGAGTCTTGCTGCAATTTTTACTCTAGTGTTTTCATCGCACCGCCGCGGCTGATATGACTGAACGCTGAAAGTCTGGTATTTTGTGAGTCACGCTCCACCCGGATCAATGCTACAAATCTCCCTGCCCATTTCAACAAGACTTGAAAGCTGAAACCGTTGTGTTTTGCTTAAAACCGTGCTAGAGTGGGGAGATACAACTAGGGCACTATTTGGTTGATGGTTTAGTTTTATTTGATTTAGTTGAGTTAAAAGTTGAGAGTCTTAAACATATTTTTTGAGATATTTGACAAATGAAAAAGTTTGCTTACCCTTTAAAATATTGACCCGAATACACACCATCCCCTGACTTTTAAAACCAGGTATTGTACTCACTGAATGATTCAAAATGGTACAAATAATCCCTCACAGACGGGTTAGAGGTGGTTTTGCCACTTCAGTTGTCCACGAGAGTGGTTTTGCCACATAAGATATACATGTGGCTTTTTTTGTTTTTTCATCTGTTTTTAGCACAAGGCCCACATGTCACTCACTTTTCTTTCTTCTTCCCCCTCTCTCCCTTATCTCTCTTCCCCTGTTGCATCCAAGGTAAATGGCTGCACCAGCCATCGCTTCGGCTTGGAACGCCACTACCCCTACAGTGACGACCACGAGCAACGGCGGAGTGGCGCGGCACCCTCTACGGCGACGGTGGCGTGGCGGCTCCCTCTCCTCTCCCTTTTCCTCTCTCCTTCGAGCAGTGGCTCCGGCTCCCTCCACGGCGTCGCTGCTGCCATGCACCCTTGTTCCGATCGCAACTCCACCGCACAAGCTCCATCCACGCCACCGCCAAGTTCAGGCCACACTAGCTCAATCTGCGTGCCGCGCCGCCATGGTCAAGTACGCCGTACTCGTCAAAGCTCGCATGTCGCCGCCCGTATCGCTCGCTCTCACCGCCGAGGGGTGGAAGGAGGGATGTGGTCAGGGAGGAGAGATAGGAAGAGAGGTAAAAGAAGGAGATGAGTGGTTGATGCATGGGTCCCGTCATTTTATTTTCATATATTTGATGATTTTGTAATTGAAGTGCCAAATCATCGGCCACCTAGACAAAATAGCCCATGTGTTCAGTTCACATGATAAAACCACCTTAGAAACCAGAGCAGGGGGTTAAGTGTACCGGTTTTAAAAAGACAGTGGCCACAAATACCTGGTTTTCCACTTTAGAGGGTTATGTGTGCCACACTCAATACTTTAGGGGGAAATAGGCTTTTCTTATGAGAAACCTTTCGTAAAGTTCTTAAAAATTATTACAAAATATTACGATGGATGATCTATTAAAATTTTAAATGTTCGTTCATGCAAAATAAACAAAATCAAACCATGGGCATAGTCCTGCTGGCGTGATGCTCTTAGAGCATCTCCAATGGTATAGATAGTTGCTAGTTATAAACAAGTGTCATGTTATCTATAGATAGCATATAGCCAGCCTCTTCCTGGACTTATTGGACTAGTTATAAACATTATCAATGAGATTGAATATGGGTACACATGTAATAGATAGTAAGTGCATTGAAACCAACTATAGACTAGCTGGAAGTTAGTAGGTAGCATACCTTCGTTCTTTTATACACGTAAGAGAAAGCTGAATCCTAAACCTATTTTTTAATTATTTTTTTATAATGTTTAGACCTCATTTTGAGGGCTCTCAAATATGCTACAGTAATACGCCAACGCAACGATACGCTGAAAAGAACAAGGCCTAAGTGTGCCAGTTTTAAAAATACAGTGGCCACAAATACCTGGTTTTCCAGTTTAGAGAGTTATGTGCGCCACACTCAATACTTTAGGGGGGAATAGACTTTTTCTTATGAGAAAACCTTTCGTAAAGTTCTTAAAAATTATTACAAAATATTACGATGGATGATCTATTAAAATTTTAAATGTTCGTTCAAGCAGACTAAACAAAATCAAACCATGGGCATAGTCCTGCTAGCGTGATGCTCTTAGAGCATCTCCAATGGTGTAGATAGTTGTTAGCTATAAACAAGTGTTATGTCATCTATAAATAGTATATAGCCGGCCTCTTTCTAAATTTATTGGACTTGTTATAATATTATCTATGAGATTGAATATGGGTACACATGCAATAGATAGTAAATGCATTGAAATCAACTATATACTAGCTGGAAGTTAATAGCTAGCATACTCTCATTTTTTTTTACGCGTAAGAAAAAGCTGAGTTGTAATCCTTATAGCTACATGATATGTCACCATTGTTGATGCTCTCGGATGCTACGCCGCTGTATTTTACTGAGTTTTGGACACCGCAAGCTCAGATTCCACACGACCCGATCGAGTAGAAAACTGTGGAGTTCGAGGGGAGAAAAATGTAGAGGGGGGCATCAAGCTCCGTCTGCGGTGAGGAGTCAATGAGTGCCAGCCATCTCGTCTTTTTCGGTACGTGTGGGTGTGGATGCCGATGCACAGAGCGGGTACTAGTACTGCTGCTGCTACCAGCACCGGCGTCAACTTTGCTGAACGGACGCATGGCCGTGTGCCACCCCGAACAATCGTCTGAAAAGAAAAAAAACACCATGTTTTGTTTTTTCTTTTTTGAGGAGAGAAAAACGTGCTTTGTTGCCCTCGTTTCGTGCAGATCGAAGATCATCAGCTCGTAATCAGATCGGCATGTCATTACGCCAGCCAGGCCGCCATTATGGGTGCATACATACACATCGCTGTATTTTTTTCTTTAAAGGAAACAATGCGTTCTATGGTGAATGAATGGTGGAGATCTACAGTAGAATTACAAAGACAATCTCTATCATATGAGGCGTGCGAAGAGTATTGTATGGTGAATGAATGGTGGAGTTCAGTAGTTAGTGAAACGATCGCAACCGCCGATTAGGTTTTATCGTTGTTGGTTTGCAATTTTTTTCCAATGGCATTGCCACCATCAAGTATATTTGCCGCCGCTGTAGATTGGGGATTTCAATGCCATCATTGTTGATCTGAATTTGCGATCACCGATTTAATTGTGCTCTGAAACAAATGAATCAACCGAAGAACTCCTTAGATAAGATCGAAGGGTAGCATAAGAAGTGAAATTGGTTCTCTCTCGCTGTCTATGGCTCGGTGAAAAGACAAAATATCTTTTCAGATGGACGGTTGGATGTAAATTATAATATCACGATATATTTTTTTGACATAATGTACCGTAAAAGAGTTGTTTTGCTCATTTTGTTGATACCGTGAACTTCAAGAGTTTTCTAAAGTATTTTGGAGTCTGAAACAGTGTTTTTTTTTTTTTACTAAAGACAGAAACTATACCAATTTATTTAAAGACAAGAAAATACAAAAAAAAAACACAGTGCAAAGCACCACAATCACAATGTAACCGAACATTCTCATCTCGGTCTAAAATATACCGCACCGCCATTCAGTGAGAAAGCAACACCAACAACCATAACTAGCCAGCAAACATCGCAACACCGATTTAGATTTTAATCTAGAGATTTGAGACGTGCCTTCAACGACAAAAGTATCTCCCAATACCAAATTGTTATGAGTTTTCAAAACAGAAAATAGACAAATACTAAATGGATAATAAAAGACGTTTTCGAACCGGCCGGCGTTTACAACTTTCCATTACCAGACATTGGTATTGCTGCCACTTTCGCATGCCAAACGCACGTCCAAGACAGCCAGGCTCTTCCTGTAGGGGAGTTAAAGATGGCATCAGTGAAAACGGCCGTTAATTTTCCACCATTTTTTAACTACATTTACAGCGGTTGTGTTATGGTGATGTCCGGTTGACCGAGTGACAGAGCAAATGAAAGAGCATCCCATGCTCCATGTGATCTCCTTAATTAACAAGGAGACTAGGATTTAGTAGGAATCGCTGTCAGAAGTAACAAATTGGGAAGAGCCATGCATGAGCCCATCAGTTTGGTCAGAATGCTAGCTACTGTCCACGAGCCCGAGACCTCACGATGAACACAGGGATCGATGATGGCCACAGTTTCTATCTATTTCCACGCCCTTTTTTTGAGACCTCGAAACATGAAATGGACAAATTCCTTTTCTTAGGAACACATACAAGAAAAAGGATAATGGTAGCCCTCCCATTAACTACTTCATTTTCATTTATGAAGTTAACGTATAGTTGTCTATCGATCGAGGGCACGTTCGAGGGACATGGCTCTGCTTGGGTCGGAGGAGGAAGAGATTGAGGAAGAAGAAGGGCTTCTAGCACCAATTTGATGTTTTGAAGGGGCTTTTTTTTGCAAATTTGAGTGAGAGAGAGGGATCGGGGCTGCGCACGTATCTTGGAGTGAGATCCGACGGCTGCAACCATGCATGGAACTGGATGAGGATGTGGGCTGGAATTTCCGGCTCCAATGCGCTGTGGAGTTAACAAGAAAGACGCATGGCTCAGGAATGTGATAATCGCTAGTCGCTCAGTGAGCCAGGGACTAACCATGAGATGAAACAAGCATGGTATCTTGCGCGTTTGCGTGGATAGATTTTGTATTTTTATATGGACTTCTTTTCTAACCTAGCATTTGATATGAACTCCTTTATTTTTTTTATTGTTGTATCTTTTAATCAAAGTCATTATATTTGGGCCCACAATAATCAATGATGTAGATCTTCCTTTCTCTCTCCGATTAACATGATAATTTCTTGTATTTTAGAATTAATGTGGTGGTTCCGTTTAACTAGTGATTTAATATACTAACAAATAACAGATTAATCTAGACTAATCGAAAGGGCAGGGCCTCTTTTCATTCGAAATTGGAGTTTTTTTATCACGCACCGATGAACCGCTCCAAGGGTTGGACGTTTGGTTAATCTGAATGATTGATCTCCATAAAGGATGGCCCACACAAAAAGATTGAAAATTCATTGATCTCTCATACTAGGGACCAGGATTCTTCAAATTTTGAATTTTAATATTTTGGTTTTCAAATTCAATTTCTATTTTTTGAATTTGATTTTCAATTGAACCATTCAAAATTTAAATTTGTCGATATCCAATGTCGGAGATAGGGATTTTTCAAATTTTGAATTTAAAATTTAAGTTTTAAAATTTGATTTTAAGTTCTTTAATTTCAATTTTACACCTAACCTTTCAAATTTTGAATCTGAAAATTTTGGATATCTAACTTGAATTCTGTAATTTGGTATGAAAGATGAACAAATTTCGATCTGTTTCTACATGGGGCACCTTTTATGGAGATCAACAATTCAAATTAGTCAAATAGTCTAACCCCCTTAGAAGGGTTCACCGGTGCGTCGTAAAGTTTCTCTTCAAAATTTGGTTTCATTTGGTTAAGCCAAATGTTAAGGACTTTTGAAAAGAGATACAAAAAGGCTAAAAAAATTATTAAAAATATTTTGTGAGTTCTCTAAGAAAGAACTCACAAAGCCACAAAAAATATTATAAAATGGGAAAGTTTTCTGCGCATTATATTTGCACGGCTAGATCTCGTATATAGACTCCTTTTCTGATTTCATATTCGATATGGACTCTTATTAATTGCTTCTATTTTATTATGGTAGTGGATGTGGACTATTCTTTTAATCTAATCCATTATAATTTGGGCTTACAATAATCGATAGCGTATATCTTAATATTTTTTCTCCAATCGATGTGAGATTTTCTAATACTTTATTACTAACGAGCGAGGTGGCTCGCGCGTTTGCGCGGCTAGATTTGTTTTGGCATATAGAGTTTATCTATAACTTATAATCTATCTCTAATATATCAGATCGGATTTAGGCGTATAGAGTTTATCTATAACTTATAATCTATCTCTAATATATCAGATCGGATTTAGAGCTTATCTCTAGGCATATATCTTTTATTTTTTTCTTGATTTATGTGAGAATTTCTTTGATCGATCTAGGCCGTTATAATTTGGTCCCACCGTTGATCGAACGACTGAAATAATCTAGGTGATGTGGACGAACATGGTGGCTTCTTTTTCCCCTCCTTTATATATATAATAGATAGATACGTACGGTGGCTTCATTTAAATATGCTTTAATATAATAATAAATAGATGTTACGCTAAATGGTCAGTAAAAAGCATCAAATTTTGTTTAAACCAAATCAAATGAAGCTGCGAATCAAGTAGCTGCTAAAATGAATAGGTAGGATTCATTCAGTTTTCAGAAGAGGTGAGTCATGCTGGCATCTTCTTTTTCTTTTGAGCCAATTAAGTCATGCCGGCACCTGAAATTTTCCAGGATCGCCAGCTCGAGTACGTGTGTGCTGCGTTTCGTCCTGAACCATTCATTCATGCATGCATGCACGCACGCACGCGGCGTGTTCCCTGTACGGGCGCTGGAGCTCTCAGCTCTCTCCCCCGACGGCCCGACGTGAGACGTACGCCTGCATGATGGGTGGTCGTCGTCGTAGTCGTCGTCGTCATGCTCATAAGCATCGCATGTTCGATCTTAAGCCGAGCTGACTATTTCCCTGCATCTATACGTACCAGCTCGTGTGGCCGTCTGATCAATTGGTTGCGGACTTGTTCCGCCGTTCTCTCCGTCTTCCGGAGGCAGAGAACTTGTGTCAGCCAAACGATTGATTTCAGTCTCAACTGCCCCCACACCCCATCAATCAGCCATCAAATGTAAGAAACTAGAAGAACGCCCAACTTGCAAGCCTATCAAGCAACAAAATGAACCGATAGGAAAAGTTCTCAATTATATAGATGGGAAAGTTCGATCAAATCAGGAGATTTGGCGAGGAAAAATATTCAAGATCTCCAATTAGAAATCTCAGAGAAGACCGACGTACCTCAACAAAATAAAGAAAAATTACATTGACCAACCGAGGATAGAAAAGAATGCAATAGAGAAGAGAGAAGGGGGGGCGAAGAAGTGGGTGGCATGAGAGGCGAGTCCCACGAAGGCATTTTTGGATGAATGGTGAGTGTCACAAAATAAATAGATTATAGCGAAAGTGTTATATGTTAAAGAGTAAATTGCAGCGTATATACATGAACTTGTACCGTGTTCTCACTTAGGTTCAAAATCTCTGGAACTGTATATGCATGCGCTTGCGCTATTGTTTCACTTAGGTAAAATGCATGTATATAGTATGCAACAGGTAGTTTCATGACGTGGCAATGTGGCATCACCAGTTACTGTGACGCATGGCCACATTGCACACACGTCACCCTCATACTCTCCCCACACCCTCAAACTGGGCTATTATATCGGCACATCAGTATTGGTTGGATTGGAACCGATACTGATAGTGCCATCAGTACTGGTTCATAGTAACAGTAGCGATTCGGACTTTCAATATCGGTTGAAGGTAGACCTGATCATTTGTCGGATTCGGGTCGGGTTTTCCAAAACCCGGCCAAAAATTAGCCGGCCCAAGCCCGACCCGACCCGGTGGATCAGGTCACAAATCTAGGCCCAAACCCGACCCGAAACCAAAAACCTAACTCGAAACCCGAAAACCCGAATCCGCACAGTTGATTTGCATTTTTTGGGCCCAAACCCAACCCGACCCAACGGTCGGGGGTCAGATCGAGGCTCGACCTGACCCGATGCACTGGTCGGCCAAGGTCGGGTCGGGTATGTCAGACCGGGCTACATATGAGCAGGTCTAGTTGAAGGCAACAAACCTTTCGCAGATGGGTATAGACCAGCTGGCACGCGAGCTCATCAGTACCGGTCATAATGTGTCTCTGAAAAGGGTAAAAGGTATCCATGTGGTAGTTATATCAGAGCACGTGAATGGGTGAGTTGCTAGAAAAGTAAGGCGTGGGTGTCCCTTTCTCTCTCTTCTTGCTACCTTCTCTCTTCCTATTGTATTTCCATTGCAGTGTGCCGCCTACTGGATGACACTTTCGTTGCCTAGGGACGAAACGGATCGGATATGGATCGTACACCACTCATATTGTATGTGATCCATATATTTTTATCGGATATGGATTCGGAAACGGATAATGTCGGATATGGATTCAAACATGGATAGTATCGAATATGGATATGATAATACCCTGACAAAAACAGATAACATAAGAGAGTATAGTGGTCAGAATGGGTATTTCTCAGATGATACGTGAAAATATAAACCAACTTTATAGATTGAGTGATATACTGTAGTGAAAGTGCATCTAGGCTCCTAAATGGTTTTGGTGATTAATGAGTAACAATTATAGAGCTAATATTTCTATTGGAGAATTATACACAGATGTTATACAGGTTAAATCCATGAGGTACATGTTTACATGTGACGGTGTACCCCTCAAAAGTGGATATGTTGCAAGAAGGCATCAAGACTAGTATTTATTTGTAAATCTTTATTTATTGAGTCATAGGGATGCCGTACTATAAAGATGGATGCAATGAAGAAGCATATAAAGGTTTCTAAGTGCTCAAAATAGGTTTCTCGAAATTCGTGTGAGTTTTTCACTCCAAATACACTCTATACAGAACCTATACCATCAGAACATCCGACGAGGGTCGGAACATCCGATGGTGAAGCCAGCCTGCCAGTTTTTCATGCCATCTAATAAGCAGTGCATCGGAACATCCGATGCGGGTCGGAATATCCGATGGATGTCGGAACATCCGATGCGGGATTTTCTGCAGCAACGGCTAGTTTTCGAGATTCCCTATTTAAAACCTTCTCTAATACCTGTCAAAAGGTTACTCACTCTGATTACATCCTGATTTGAGCCTAACTCATATTCTTCATCATCTCTCAAAGCTTTAGCCTTTGTCTCTCTCTTGTTCATCTTGTGAGATCTACATCTAGAGAGATCGAGGCACCCAAGTGTTTCACTAATTAGAGTTGTCCAATTCTTGAGCACTTAGCGATTCTTAATCTCTTCATCGCATTTGTTACTCTTGGAGACTTGAAGGGCTCCTAGACGGCTAGGTGTCGCCGGTGAGTCGCTGATCTTTGTGTGGCGTGTCTTCGGAGTTTGTGAAGGTGCGAATCTACCTCCGCAAGGAAAAGAATTCAACTAGTGATTGCCGGTGAGTGCTGTGTGCTTCGCCAGAAGGGGATTAGGGTCTTGGTGATCCGGCCTTTGTGCCTTCCCTAACGATGAGTAGGATCTCCCTTCAAAGATCCGAACATCGGTAAACAAAAAATCGCTGTGTTTTTGTCTTGGTCTTGATTTGTTGTTTTTACTATTGGTGTTGGCCTGTTCTGAATATTCTTGAATAGATCTAATCTTGGTTTTGCGAGAAATCAGTTTTTACTGCAGGTTTTCGACAAATTCAGAACACCCAGGATCGGAACATCCGACCCAAATCAGAACATCTAACGCAGGGGTTACTAGACCAGATCGGAACATCCGACCTGCATTGGAACATCCGACTGGTTGGTCACTGTTTGACTTTATTATTTCCGTAATTTCATTTTATTCGCCTATTCACCCCCCTCTAGGCGGCATAGCGATCATTTCATGTAGCTATTTAATATTGAGCGGGGACTAAATTTATATTCTTAAATAAAATAGGATGTGACATATTTAAATTAAATTTAGTTAAGCAAAATATAAATGCTAATGTCAAAATGACATCTATAATATATTATATTATTTTGTAACCATAATATCAATATTAATATACAAAAGAAACAATGAGCGTGTTGAAAAATTTATAACAACACGAGAATGTAGGTGGTCAAATGGGCTTGGGTGCTCAATGGACCGATGGCCTATAACTCACTATATGGGCTAGGCTGAAATGCTGATACATATATTATTTGAAAGTTATCCAGATATTATCCAAGGGGTGCGACTACAGACCGGACATCCGTTCGGCCGGCCCGTTGAACGGACGCTCGGCCCACGAGCTAGCAAGCACGCGCGGCAGTTCCTAGCTGCTGCAGCCGCGCCTTGTCCCCTGGCTGCTGCGCGGGAGTCCCCTGGCTGCATGCACGATGATGCAATTGCTGACGTTGCGCGAGATTCTTTTTTCGTTTTTTCTTTCAACGGCCATAACTTTTGACTGTGAGCTCCAATCCACAAACCGTTTTCACCAGCGTGTTTGTGCCATTTTTACGAACAAAACAAGATCCATGTTGCTATACAAATTTTACTGGAACAATTTTCTATACTAATGGAACAATTAAAATAGCCTGCTGGAACAATAAGTCGGTCTAATGGAACAATTTGATATTTGGTCTTCTGGAACAAATGTGCTAAAGCCATTTGGAACAAATATGTCTAGCATTATGGAACAAACTAGTATACCTATTGGAACAATGTATTTGGTCTGCTGCAACAATAGGCTAAACCCTCCAATTGAAACAAAAATGTCTAGTTCTGATGAAACAACTTGTAAACCTGTTGGAACAATATATTTGCCTCATGGAACAATTATATTTGCCTGTGAGAACAATCGTATTTGCCTTTGGGAATGATTATATTTCTCTCGTGGAACAGTTATATTTTCTTGCAGGAACAATTATATTTGCCTGCGGAAACAGTTGTATTTGCCTTTCAGAACAATTATATTTGTCTTTGGGAACAATTAATTAGCTTGTGGGACCAATTGTATTGTATGCGGGAACAATTGTATTTGCCTTTTGAAAACGATTATATTTGCCTTTGAGAATAATTATATTTGCCTTGTGGAATAGTTATATTTGCTATATTTACCTTTGGGAACAAAAAACACACACTGCTGAAATAAAAAAAATAATGGAACATCATGTTATACATGTAGAATAAAAACACACACTCCTGAAACAGAAAAAATAAATGATGGAACAACATGTTATATGTCGTCACTGCCCTGGAGGCTGTGTCGGCGGCCTCTTATGGCCGACGTCAAAGAGGTGGTAAGGGAGGGAGGGGAGGGCAGTGACGTCGGTGTCATGGCAGGCCGACGTCACTTCCCTGGAGGCTGTGTCGGCGGCCTCTTCTGGCCGACGTCAAAGAGGTGGTAGGGGGAGGGAAGGAGGGGAGGGCAGTGACGTGGGTGACATGGTGGGCCGACGTCACTGATGGCGATGCGGTGTCGGCGGCTGATTTCTAGCCGACGTCAAATAGGAGGGGTTGGGGGCCAGGGGGCAGGGAGGAGGGAAGGGAGAAATGACGTCGGGATATTTGTTGCCGCCGACAAAAGTGAGCAGTGTCGTCCAAGCAGTGTCGGCGGACTTTTGTCGTTGGCCAGCCGCCGACAAATACCTGTGACGTCGGTTTTCTGGACCAATGACGTCGGTTTTAGCCGCCGACACTGAGTTTGATTCCTGTAGTGGTGATCCATATATTTTTTCGGATATGGATTCGGAAACGGAATATGTCGGATATGGATTCAAACATGGATAGTATCGAATATGGATATGGATAGTACCTTGACAAATACAGATAACATAAGAGAGTATAGTGATCAGAATGGGTATTTCTCAGATGATACGTGAAAATGTAAACCAACTTTATAGATTGAGTGATATGCTGTAGCTATTGAATATTCGAGGGACTAAATTAAATTTATATTCTTTAATAAAATAGGATGTGACATATTTAAATTTAATTTAATTAAGCAAAATATAAATGCTAATGTCAAAATAGCATCTATAATATATTAAATTATTTTGTAACCATGATATCAATATTAATATACAAAAGAAACAAAGAGCATGTTGAAAAATTTATAGCAACACAAGAAAATGTAGGTGGTCAAATGGGCCTGGTGCTCAATGGCCCGATGGCCTATAACTCACTATATGGGCTAGGCTGAAATGCTGATACATATATTATTTGAAAGTTATCCGGATATTATCCAAGATATCTGATATTTTGAATCCGAATCCAAATCCGAGACCCTTCATCCTTATATATATATAAAAAATCAAATGCTCAAAAAATTATCTGAATATCTATTTGAGATGTTTCGATCGATCGAAATTGTTCATACCATTTTCACCCCTACTTACGTGTGCCCTATCCCTTCTAAGCTCTAACATCCCTCCACCCTCCTCCTAGGCCAAGGTGGCGGGGGCAATTCAGTGCTAGGCTTCCACACCCAACCCAAAAGCCAAAACTGTAAACCCGAATCAAACCCAAAATGCCTAACATGCTAAAACTTGCACTTGCACCTACCCTCGTCGGGTACTTAAAACTCGATGGGCTACCTACGGGTCTGTGGCAGACACCGCACCATAGACCTCGTTGTCTTCCTATGCCAGTTGCAACGGCACCGTCGACGTCGACGCCATCGCTCCACTACTCCAAAAGTCCAACATCTATGGAAGCTGTCGTCGCTTTGTCGATCTGCAAACACACAAACACGGAGATTGAAGATGTTTTTTGGATCAACAAACCTTCATCGACAGCTAGCTCATGGGCCATGGTGGTTGGATTTGTCCACCACCGATGCTGACGTTGCGAATGAGCTTTTGCCCTTCCGCTCGCCACCTCTAAGCAAGAGCTCATGGCCCAGAAATCGGATAGGAGCTGCGGCATGTGGACGACACGATGACGGATGTCATCGACGAAGGTGACAGACGAGTCACTGAGGTGGAGGCCCTGTTTAGAAGTGGAGTTATTTTGTAGTTTCTATGCAAAATCATGGTTTTTAAGATTATGATGTGTTTGGAAGCAACCTCAAAAACTCTGTTTTAAAAACTATGGTTTTGGCAAAACCATGTTTTTTTGAGTTTTGTAGACTCCACTCCACACCAAAGTTTTCTCATTTGTGCTAGAAAACCATGATTTTCAAAATTATGGTTTTTCATGAGCATAGCAAAACACAAATCATGGTTTTTAAAAAACTCAACTTCCAAACAGGGCCAGAGTTGTGCGACGATGGCCTGGACAACGGGTGACACCGTCTCACGCCTCGGGATAGGGTTAGGGTTGGGTGACAGCAATGGCAATTCGGAGGGAGGGAGAGTGACGAGAGGAGTCGACGATGTCGATTTGGGAGGAGACATTATTTTTCAGAAATTCCTCCCAACGGCCACCTCTAAGCATGAGCTCATGGCCCAGAAATCAGATAGGAGCTGCGGCATGTGGACGACACGATGACGGATGTCATCGACGAAGGTGACCGACGAGGCACCGAGGTGGAGCAGTGAGACGATGGCTTGGACAACGGGGGACACACGAGCTCGTTTTCTGAATTTTTTGCTCGGTTTCAAATTACATCCGATTCAATTCTGGATTGTTCTAACATTAAAATTATTCAATTTTAGGCGAACATCAAATGCACTTCGGCTCGGCTCCGGCTCGGCTCGTGGGCTCGGTTGTAAATTTACCCTCAAAAAATAACTAAAATTATATAGAATCCATATGTGTTAATTTTAGAAAAAGCTCGAAATGAGCTCGTGTGCCACCCCTACTCGGGATAGGGTTAGGGTTGGGTGACGGCAATGGCAAATTGGCAATTCGAAGGGAGGGAGAGTGATGAGATGAGAGGAGTCGACGATGTCGATTTGGGAGGAGACATTATTTCTAGTAGGCCCGGCCCGTCCCTCGTCCGGCCATATGTAATCAGGCCGAGGCCCACCGTAATGGACCACCTAATCAGATATATCTGCTCTGCTGCGACTTGATATCTGGGCCTTTAGACCCAAGCAAACACCCCGACCCCCGAGAGCGAGGACGAAGGTGGGGAGCAATCAGCAATGGAGGCGCTGCTGGAGCTGGAGAGGATGCAGAGGGTGCTCTCCCTCATGGGTTCCCGCGGCCTCTCCGACCCCGCCGGCGGCGACCGCTTCCTCGCCCGCTTCCTCCTCTTCCTGGTACGTTTCCTCCTCAACCGTTCGGACCTCCGCCTCCACGAATTCTATCGCCGCCTTCGGACGCGTAGGCAGGGCGTGCGCTGCGAGCTTGTGTTGTGGTCCGCGGATCAACGTGGGCTCTTACGTCCGCTCTCCTGCCGCCGCCGCCGCCGTTGGCGATGGCGCCGTGGGGGGTTTCGATTAGGCGGAGGGTTCGCGCGCGCGCGCGTGCCGTTGCCCCCGTGCGGTGTCGCGTCGGTGTCAGCGTCTTCGTTCGTTTTGGCGGGTTGGCTTGGCGAGGGAGGAGCGGGGCTGTCCGCTTCAGAGTGCGCCGCGCGCTGTGGTGATCTTTTTCCAGGTGAACCGTGAACCTGCGTTACTTGGTTGGTGCTTGCGTGATGCGCCGACATTTTCTGCCACTCCGTGTGATTCGCGGTCGATCTCGTCCGATGCTGTGGTGTATGCTGATTGTGTGCTTGCCATCAGTGCTTGTGTGCTGGATATGGGGTTCCGTCTAGTGAGATTCTGCCGCCAGGAAATGATGATCACTTTGATAATTTCCAAATCGCTAACAACTTGAAATTTTTGTTTTTCCCAACGGCTGGTTTTACACTCGAGTTAGTGGATAATTATTTTATTGTAATAATGTTTCATTCAACAAAGATCAAATTCGAAACATCAGTTTCTGCTGGCTATTTTATCTGACTTGCCTTTGCAGACTTGCACGCTCCTGTAGTCCTGTGCATACAATTTACTTGGTTTGCACACTTTACGTCTTCCTATTATTTCATCAAATTCATTACCTCTTGCTGGCATTTCCAGCATTCTTATGCTTGTTGACTTGGCAAACCAAATGCATTTAAAAATCAGAACCCATATTTGTCAAATATAATCTCGTTGATCAGAAATTGACTTCTTTTGCGTATCTGTGTAGGTGCAACCATTTGATTCACTTAGCATGGAGAAGAAGGTCATGCTGCTCTCTGAGCTATTAAGAAAGGTAATCTTGGTGACTGATTGCTACATGCTCATTTACTTACCTTTCAAGTGTTCGCTATCCTGCAACTGTAACTGAGACTTGTTTTATAAGGTTAATGTTGATACTCTTGAAGAAGTACAGCATCTTGCCAGTGTGGAAGCTACTAGTAATGAAGTAAGGATTGTTCCCCCTTTATTATTTTGTAAGTTTATTTCACAAAATTTATTGTTAACTGGAACTGCTACTCTGTAGAGATTATGCCCTTCAGCTCATCGCGATACATCTTCTGGAGCTTTACTCCAGCGAAATAAGAAGTACAAGATGCATTCCGAGAAACTAACTACTCTGGATGTGCCTATGATTGGGTTTGATGCAATGACGAGAGCTAATTCTACTCTTGAAGATTTTGTGTGTATTCCTCCATATCTCCAATAATTTTGATAGCGCCTACCTTTCTCTAAGGCTACACATGTGCTAGCTCTGTCGTATTGTCTTCTATGAAGGCTGTGATATGTTTTGTGCAACAAAATGACCAAGCTCATTTATGGGCAGTAAGTTCATGTCAAAATAAGGGGAAAAAACATGGAGTGTTTCCCTGTTTCCTTAATTATCCTTATACAAGAAATTTGATGCAGAAACAGGATCAATCATCAGTGTGATGTCAATTTTGATCAGTCTCATGCAAACATGTTTTCATCCCTTTGTTTCCTTACGAATCTTTCCTTAAAGGTATTCCATATAATTATGTTATTCTTAAGTTATTTTTTCTTTAACAGTGCAGGTCATACTTTATGTTTCATGGTTTGGATGCTAACAAACCACAATCTATTTTCAAGTTTCTTCCTATTCTTTGTTTCACGGAGAGCTACATATACCAGGTTTTTGCTGAAATGTGCTTCTCACTTTCTTCTATGTTCATTTTTCATCGAGCCCAATCTTTTTATTGCAGTTAGATGCTTCAAATGAACACAGCTTGCACCTAGTTTCAGACAACGATGCTTCTTCAACAGTAAGATTTGGGCATTTGATTTGTTTATCTTGTGAAACATGATATAGAACACAATCTATGCTGAATCTGATCACCATAGGTCTTAGATACTATGTGTACATCGGCTGTCTTAATTACTGATATCTTCGTCCTTCTTCTCAATTGCTATTATATTATCAATTAATGCAGGTGTTAGAAAGGAATAAAGAAACTTTCAATGAAACATCCTTCTCCGACATGCTTGATCCCCTTGATTATCTTCTGCAAAGCCAAGGGTTAATGACAAATCAGTTGAGAACTTTGCCCTCTTTCCACTTTTAAATATTTAAAACATCACTTAATTCTTTGTTTTTATCTGTTTTAGATTACGAAAAGAACTCAAATCTGGCATTCAGTATTGGTTCCTAGAGAGGAAGCTTTGTCAGGCGTTATCAAGAAATGAAAAGGTCCATATATCCGTTTCTTTATTCATCTGTTGGATCTGTTGATATTGGTTGACCCACCATGATATCAACAGTTTTTCTTGTCAAAGCTATCAAGTATAATATGGAAACTTAAATGAGCAGATGCCAGATATTAAGTAATACAATCTGTGAGGAATTGAAATTGGAGCTTGGCAGCTCAAATACTAAAATGTGAAGCAATCAATAACCTAAAATTGAATCAGATTCGTAACCTTTATCCCCTTATTTGTTAAATATATTAATATAGTGCCAATAATCTTGTCTGTGGATGTCAATTGAAGATGTGATGAAAGCAATCCATCTCAAATTGTTTGATATTAAGTCTTTAACCTTTGATTTATCTAGCTTACTGGTCAGTAGTGAAGTAATTAATAATCTAGGGCTTGTTCTTTCTAGCTTATCTTACTTCATAACTTTGAGAGCTTCCCGTGGTAGCCTCAAGAGCTAGGCCTTCTTTGTTTGACTTGTTTTATGCTATGTTCTTTTGGGCTGATCTGAACAGCTTAACAGCTGAACGGCTCGAGATTTGGATCCATTTCGTTTGACTTGCCATTTAAAGCGTTAGAACCCACCTTCGAAACAACGAAAAAACAGACTAAAAAAACTCAAAGCATGTCTTTTCAAAACCTAGATAAGCTGTTAAGCCGCTGAAAAGAACAGAGCCTTAGAGAGCTTTTAGACATGCCTTTGAGATAGAAAAAAGATGGATTGAAAAAACCAAATTATTTATATTTTAAACGAAGATTAGCAAATAAGCAGATAAGTCAAACAAGTCAAATAAGCTGTATAGAACAAGGCCTAAAGATCTGAAACCTGTGTGTCTATTTTTTTTGAAAGAAACCATTTTTATCAGATTCATAACCTTTATCTCCGTATTTGTTAAATAATTAATATAGTGCAAGCAATTTTCTCTTTAGATATCAATTGAAGATGTGATGAAGGCAATCCATCTCAAATCATTTGATTATCGAGTTCTTAATCTGCTGATGTATCAGCTTACGGGTCAGCAGGTATATATGTCTCTGTATTCATTACCTATCAACTGGTTGTGTATTTTTCCTTTTGAGACCTTTATCTTTTTCTGCTGGTTATTATTAGGTCAATGAATTGCATATGGAGTTCTTATCAGTTTCAGAATTTTTGGTTGAGATATCTGATGACCTGTAAGTATGCTCTAAATCTTATCCTTGCATGCATAAATGGATCAGTCCAGTCTCTACATAAAATTTTGTAAAATGTCAATATTTAAATAATCTACCACTTATTAAATTAAACGATTTAGCAAAGTTGTGTAATAGTGTATGGGTGTAAATAGATGGAAGTAGAGCAGAAATGTGAGAAGCCTGTCACTATCTATCTTGACAACGATGTGTCACATTTTTAACTGGAAACAATGGTTTATAATGCTAGAACATAGGGGCCCAAGAACAGCAAAGCTATGAGAATTATCTTCTTGATGTTTGGAAGTTTTAGAAGGAGCAACATCAACAAAAAAAAAATTGCTGCACAAAAAAATTTGTTGCATTAATGATGTTTTTTTAACTATCTTGCAGGTATGATTACGAGGTGAGTTGTTCTGGTGATTTTGTTACTCTTGAAAATTTCTTGTATTAATGCATGTTGAACTAGTTCTATTTTGTGTTGTAGGATGATGTGATAAACAATACTTTTAACATCCTCCGCATGTTTGCTGCAATATATGGACCTTTGGAGGCACCAAAAATGTTGGTGAGTACAAATATCTGTGCCTTTGACTTAATGAAGTATGGTTTCTTGATAATGTTGCCTCTGTATTCTAATATTTCTGACGCTATCCAATTTCAGTCAATTTAGTTTGTTACTTGTAAAATAGTAGAAATTGTAAGTTCCTTTTTACTAGTAAAAAACTAAAAATTGTAAGTTTCTTTTGTTTGTAAGTACCTTGTATGTAGCTTTTTGTTTTTTAGTTATGTAACTTTGTAGGTACTGATCTTATTTGAACTAAAAGCTATCAATCTAGAAATACTTAAATTAATACTATTGAGTAATTTTTAATGTGTGTAATGGCCAATACAGAAGGAAAGAGAACTTTTTGTTACTGTAGTTGAGGGGACACTGCAAACTGAAAGATAGGTCCAATTATGCAAGCTACTTTGGTCTTACCATTTGTAAAATGTGTGAACTCTCCCTTTATTTTTGACTTATGTACCTCATACTTCTGGTTGATTTCAGATCTTAGTTAGTAGTTTTACTTGATCTTACTGATTAATTGTACATAAAAAATGCTTGATGATAGTTTTTTTAATTAATGGCTGTTATAGGCCAGGTGCATAGGCGAGGCTGAAAAGAAATATCAGAGTTTCTCTAAGAAATTAGATCCTTGTCTCTCGGGGAGTTACTGGAGGAGATGTGAGGAAGCTACGAAGGAAGGTGCGCCTTCTTTGTATATTTTGAAGAATTTTTTTGATGATCAGTTTCTTCATTTCATGCGGCTGTCAATTTTTTTTAGAAAGGTATTGAAGCGCTGAAAGCAATCACGTTTTCGTCCTCGCAGGTGGAAAAATGTCAGGCCATGCATATGGCACCTGGAATATCCCTCCTTTGATAAGAAATGAACAGTTATTCCGCCTGGAAAGATTGAACAAACATGATTCTTCTCTGTTAAAAATCTGATGAAAAATTTTGTGTTCAGAGCATCTATAACATTTAAACAGAAAAAATATGGCTAGTAAATATCTTACGATTCTCACCTATACATGCTTAGGCTCTGTCCATTCCTTTTAGGGCAAACAGATGCAGAATTAACTGTAAACCTTTACATAAGGTGCCATGTTTTGTTGACCACATCACCGAGTTCACTCAAGCAAAATTAGAATATTTTTTATAGCTCTAGGAGTAGACTAATGTACTGTTTTTAAGCTTGTTAAATTTGTGCATGTGAGCGATGGCCCAACCATTTTTGTGCTTTGAATGAGCTCAGGTTCAATCAAGTCAAAGTTGATGGGTTCTTTGTAACCAAAACTCCAGAAACTCATTTTGGTTGTAACGGATTAGCAATTAGAGATAACATGGAAACATTTTGCTGAGCAGATATATTAGATGATAGGAGCACAGTTTCTTGAGCTCGCCAGATATGAAAGAACTTACAGTGCTACTAATCATACTGGCTCCGCTGGCATGTTTCCTTTCTGGAACTACGGATGCCATACAATGAGTGCATTCCTGTTTATGTTTACGTACCAGTTGGCATGTGTTTAATATGGGTTAGCATTGGCTTTATAGTTGTACACCTCTATGGCAAGATCATTTGGCTTGTGTGATCAAGTTTACCCATCTTCTTTCATGCCACAATTATAGGCACAACTATTATATGATCCATTTCTGAGAACAACACTTATGCTACTATTGCGCAAGTAGCATTCAGTGAGTTGACTGCCTCTTCTTGTTTGCCCATGTTACGAAATTAACTGGAAAGGAATCGATCATCGATGAAATCAAGTCGGGGAAGATGTAGTAGGTAGCTACCATTTCATTCAATTGGCAGTGTTAAATCATCATAAATTGCCTTAAATGATTTTATTATTGATTGCTACATCTAACCTTCTCCATTGGGAGTAGGCTGGGGGAAATCATTTTGTGGGCTGTTGGCTCTGATAAGCCTGAGTGGAAACTGTTGGGACATATCCCTCCTCAGACTTAAGGTGGATATACAACACTGAGTTTGGAGACAAAAACTGTGACGCTGTCGAGTCCGTGCCTTCGTAAAAAATCTGTAAGCAGAATCTCTGAAGACATACGCTGAAGAGTCACAGCATTGGGTCAAGGTGACTGGAGGGAAGAGGCGTTTATGAGGCTGGGTGTGTCTGCTTCCAGGCATTCAGCAAAACCATTTGCAGATGGTGAGGTCGCTTGCGGTGAGGAGCTCCTCCACAATCTCCAGCACCAGCACCGCTCTTTCCTCCATTGGCGCTGCGCTTAATTCGCCCTCTACGGCTTCAGCTCTGCCCTCCTCTCCAACGTCTTCGACGCCAACCTCCTCTCCCTCTCCGATGCCGCCATAGCCGCACTTCACTGACAGAGTCAGGAAATTTTGAGGGCCTAGTCGAAGTCTAAAACTGAGGCCGCACCGGCTGTGATGTACGGATAAACTCAAGAATTTTTTTTGAGCAAACGGGCAGAAGAACTACCATGTATTAATCAAAAATAGGAGAAGAAAGAGGTGGGGGGAGACATTGGGCCCTCTCCCCGTGAGCCGAATGGGACAAAATTAACTAATTACAAAACGAGCACCCGCGGCCTCCCAAAGCCGCAGCTCCTCGATCAAATAAAGAAAAAAAATGTCTAGGCTGTTCTATCGATCTGACGAAAAATAGGGTTGTTTCCCTCAAGCCAAAGATGCCACACCGTTGCGAAGACTACGGAGCGGACTACGCACTGCGCGGTGCCATGAAGAATGTAAACTCAAGAAATTTGAGGGACGTGGGTAATTAAGCTAACCACAACTCATCCGCTGATTCTTCAACATCAGTCGGTTCGGACCTCTGCTTAGTTTCATCCAAGCTTCATCCTGGTCATGGATAGATCACCCATGTTCGGGTCATATATCAAATACTACTGGGTAAGGAAACATGAGGCTTCAGTAAAAAAAGTTTCCATCTATCTTAAAGCATCACCAAGCAAATCACGCCATTGACGATCAGAACAAACTAACAAACCCATGCTGCCTGGGCGATGGATCTACTGGTGGAGTGGTGGGCTTCACAGTTTATAATCGGGCATCCAACTGCTTGACATATCGCATCGAAACTATCATATGTTCAACTGTCATCAGCTTAAATTTATTGATCATGCAGACCTATAGATGGCCAAACGGGCGGCACGGCCCGGGCCCGTTAAGGCCCGGCACGATTTACACGGGCCCAGCATGACCCGTGTAACTAATCGTGCCGTGCCGTGCCGGCCCACGGGCGGGGGTGGCGGCCCAGGCATGGCATAAGGCCCATGTAGCCGTGCCGGGCCAGCCCGTTAGCACGGCAAGCTGATGGCCTAGGAGGGAGGTGCATCGCTCGGACTGGGCCGCTAGGACGTGCGCGCGAGGCCTCGAGGAGCTGGAGGAGCGCGGGATCGCTACTGCGCAAGCGGGCGCCGTGGAAAAAGGGCAAAAACTCCTGCGCCGCATGGGAATCGACCCTAGGACCTCAGGCTACTAGGCCTTATCCCTCGCGCGCTAGCCAGGAAGCCGCTGGTTGGCTTGTGTTTATTATATGCTAGCGTATGTAGGCAACATATTCATTGCAAAAGAGTATTCAGTGCACAAATTCAAACATTAATCCTTGGCCCTTGGATCTCATCCCAACGGCACAGCCTCGACCACCTCTCCCTCCCACTCCTTTTTCAGAAACCCCCCTCCCCCTGCTTTTTTAGAAACCGAGGCTCTGGTGGATTAGGGAGGTGGTTGGGGCTGGGCCGTTGGGATGAGATCCAAGGGCCGAGGATTGATGTTTGCATTTGTGCACTGAATACTCTTTTGCACTGAATATGTTGCCGCGTATGTATTATACATATCTACAATAGACGAAAACAAAAAAACAATCGTGCCGGGCCGTGCCGGCCCACGGGCCGGGCCTTCGGCCTAGGCACAGCACGCCTCGTCTTGCCGGGCCGGCACGGCCCGTGTAAGATCGTGCCGTGCTGGGCCCATGCCGGGCCAAAACTATGGGCTCATGGGCTGGCCCATTAGGCCCGGCCCATCTCCCGCAAAACATTATCTTAGATTTGAGTTTGTATTTAGTCTCCGTCACTTGTATGAAATTATTGTCCTGGGATGTCAAGTGATAATATTTTTATAGTGTTGCCCATTGCCTGTTTGGCTTTCAGGGACAGCTATCATAAGTTGTTTGATCTTGGCTACCAAGTTAAAAAGAACACAAAGCCAATTGAGTGGGCCTTACATATTTCTCACAAAACGATGCATTGTGATTTGATGTCTGGTGTCAACGAACCCGCTTGTGGTTTATGATTCAAGATTGTTGCAGATTGGATCTCTTCAACATTTGCTTGTGCATTATAGAACTTCCAAGATCCCATGCAAGAACTCGTGGTTTCTACTTAATGGCTGGGTGCTGAATTCTTTACCAGTTGATCTGATCATACTGACGATTCCATGTTCTGCAGCCAAGTCAGATGGAATGGCTGGACCAATCAGCCCACTTATTGATAATCAACTTATGGATGGTACGTGTTCGTCAAGGCTTGCACACGGAGTCACGCAATCATTCGTTTTGTCCTGCACCCCTGCTCAATACCGAGTCTATATATATTGCTTGATGGTTGCTCAATGCACTATGCCTTCAATTTTATATGGTATCAAATACAGTTGCTCCGAATGCTCTATTGATTTCTACTGCTGCCTCGCTGTCTGTTGTTTCAGCTGTCACTCTCCGAGTCTCCATTTGCAAGTGTTTCAGTCATTGTTCATTTGATCTCGTATATTCTCAAGAAAGTTGCTAGGCACCCCTTTCACGTCCATTACTACTGTCCTCTTGTACAAATCTGGTGGTCACATTCACATCTCGTGGAGATCGTAGTCTTGCAAATCACATCTGATTTCGTATTTAAAAACGTCACCGTTGATTCAATAATTTCTGAATGCTTTCAAGTAGGGATGGTAATTGGGTCGGGTACCTCCGGATACACCCCCCTCATACCCGAAACCTATACCCGAAGCCGAACCCGAATATTTTCATAGGTATAAACCCATGCCCATACCCGAACCCAATGGGTACCCGAACCCGAAATATATAATAAGTCTATATCTCTATAATGAATACAATATATATAACATTAATCAATTTCAACTCTAACCTTTCATCAACTTTAAATAAATAAACTTATATTTATACTTTACCCTTTCATCAATACATATTTATTAATAACATATGGGGAAAACATTCGGTGTAAAAGATTTCTCAATGCACAAGTGCAAAAACTCATCATGGTCCATTAGATCCAACCTATGCAATCCAGATACATTGAGGTGGAACTCTCTCTCCCACTTATGCACTTGTGTGCAAAATTATGATGATTGTTTTGCATGTTCCCATGTTTTAGCTAAACCACTAAGATGAGATCCAAGGGCCAAGATATGTTTTTTGCATTTGTGCACTGAGAAATCTTTTGCACCAAATATTTTCCCTAACATATGATATCATGTTATATTATATTTAATTTTATTTTTTTCGGGTACCCATGGGTATCCTGGGTGTAAAAATAAACCCGAACCTGAAACCCGAAAACCATACCCGAACTTGAACCCAAAACATTTCATGGGTACAAATCTACGCTCATACCCGAACCCATGGATAAAATTGTCATCCCTATTCACGAGGCCCCGTGAATAATATTCAGCTTGAAGCCTTCGAACTGCCAATTGCAGACTTGGCACCTGGCAGGCAAGGATCAACTCCTTAGTCCCAACCTCCACAAATTTTCAAGCAGCTATCCCAAAACAAGTGATTCCGTGCATCTACCTATAAATAAGAACGGCAACGCCACTCACATGCCATAACAATATCTACCGGGATCCTCTGCCGTTGCAGTTATACCTGCTTCGGTGCAGTTACAACCACTGCTATGCGGATCCGGTCCCACATGGCTGTGGCTACTGCAAACGGCAGAGGATATGAATCGATAGCAATATATAGTTTTTCCGTAAGTCTATATCTCTATATTGAATACAATATATATAACATTAATCAACTTCAACTCTAACCTTTCATCAACTTTAAATAAATAAACTTATATTTATACTTTACCCTTTCATCAATACATATTTATTAATAACATATGATATAATGTTATATTATATTTAATTTTATTTTTCGGGTACCCATGGGTATTCATGGGTGTAAAAATAAACCCGAACCCAAAAACCATACCCAAACCTAAACCCAAAACAATTCATGGGTACAAATCTACGCTCATACCCGAACCCATGGATAAAATTGTCATCCCTATTCACGAGGCCCCGTGAATAATATTCCTTGAAGCCTTCGAACTACCAATTGCAGACTTGACACCTGGCAGGCAAGGATCAACTCCCAAGTCCCAACCTCCACAAATTTTCAAGCAGCTATCCTAGAACAAGTGATTCCATGCATCTGCCTATAAATAAGAATGGCAACGCTACTCCCATGCCGTAGCAATATCTACCGGGATCCTCTGATACGAATCGATAGCAATATATAGTTTTCCTGTGCAAGGTGAGTTTTTTTTAGGGTTTGCTGTTCTGCTTCAACTTGCTGTGAACTGACTCAAAAAAAAAAAAAAAAAAACTTGCTGTGAACTGCTATCACAAGTTAGCTAGATTACTCTATGACCCTCGTGGTAGCACTTGCCTGCAGCCAAGTGATATTATAATTATACACAGCGACTGAACTGCACATTTGAATATCTTTCTGTCTGTATGCTGATGTTTGTGAGCGCCAATGCGGCGTGATTGAATTCGTCGCTGATCCATGTACTGGCGTTTAGCCGTGTAGCGTGTGCTGCTAAAACCCTTGTTTTCTTGGCAGGATCGCGCCGAGTTTGGCACAGCGCGCGCACGTACGTGCGAATCCGTGAATTTGTCAAGGACGTCTAGGATCATGCACTGACGTTGCGCCGGTCAGATCTCGAGGACAACGACTTGGGCGACCTCTCCTCCAGATTTTTGGAGGTTTTTTTTCCGTTCTCGCACGAAACTGGCCGGCTAGCTCTAGCTTCCCGATCAGGCATTTCGACTCCGTCTGCTCTGTTTTGGCTTCACGTCCTTGGATGGTGGTGCGCACGGTTTGTTGTTGCCAATTTTGCTTCTCGCGGTTTGCAAAACCGGGGGTTAGCTGTGCTCCGTCAGTGGACGGTTTTGAAAGACCGCAGGGCAAACCGTTCGAATTTCATCGAATTGAAATTTGAATGGAGAACATGTGTAACATTTGTTAATAGTGCTGGCTTAAATTTAATTTTAAAATTTAATTTTTTTTATCATACGTTTTATGTTAAAAGATACAAACATAATAAACGCGGCTAACGACAAAAAACCGAGGTTAACCGTCAAAAACCACGGTTCACCGAAATAATTTTTGCCAAAATTTAAATTCACGTTCATGTAACAAACAGAGATAAACAGTCGGTTAGCCACGTGCGGTGACGGCTTGGAGAAGGAAAACAAATTTTCAATCCCTGCTGTTAGGCAGACGAGATGAGCTGCGATACTGTGGCGCCATACGTACGGTCGTACACTTACCTAAGAATAGAGCAGTAAATATGGCACTTTTACCCCAGGAGTCCTGGCTTGTCCTTGAATATAAACACGCACACTTAGATATAGCAGCTATTCGGGTCCCTGAACTTGGCACGGGGTGTCATCCAGGTCCCCGAACTCAGAAACCAGCTATTCAGGTCCCTGAACTTGGCACGGGGTGTCATCCAAAATCATTAGAAAAATTAGAAACTCAGAAACTCAGGTCCCCGAACTCAGAAACTCACAAAAATTAGAAAAATCATTAAAAATCTAAAAAATAAGAAAAACATATTAATTTTAGAAAGTCATTAAAACATTCAAAAACAAGTATACAATATTTAGAAATATCATAAAAACAAAAAAATTTAAATGAAAAATCTTTTATGATCTTTCAAGATTTTTCATTCAAAATCATAAAACCCTGCTACGATTTTCATAAAAATGTTATTAGTTCAAAAGATCATTTTCTTTAAAATGATCTTTTATGATTTTGAAAATCGTGGCAGGGGTTTTCTGATTTTGAAAATCATAAGCGTCTTTTATGATTTTGAAAATCATTTTCTTTAAAACAATTTTCATAAAAATATTATTCATTCAAAAGATCATTTTCTTTAAAATTTTTATGATTATATTTTTTTATGATTTTCTCATAGTTTTATAAGATTTATCCTAATTTTTATGATCTTTCCATAGTTTTATAAGATTTTTTTTTTTCTGTTTTTTATGATATTTCTAAATATTGTATACTTGTTTTTGAATGTTTTAATGACTTTCTAAAATTTATATTTTTTTCCTTTTTTTAAATTTTTTAATGATTTTTTTCTAAATTTTTTTGAGATTGGGGACCTGGATGACAGCTCCTGCCAAGTTTAGGGATCTGGATGACATCCCGTGCCAATTTCAAGGACCCGAATAGCAAGTTTTCTGAGTTCGGGGACCAGAATGACATCTCGTACTAAGTTCAGAGCCCCGAACAGCTAGTTTTCTGAGTTCGGGGACCGGGATGACACCCCCTGCCAAGTTCGAGGGCCGCCGGTGCATTTTACTCGGCGCCATACGTACGGTCATACACTTACCTAAAAATAGAGCAGTAAATATGGCACTTTTATCCCAGGAGTCCTGGCTTGTCCTTGAATATAAACACGCACACTTAGATATGGAGCAGAACACTAATATAAGCATGTTGATAATGTTTTAGGCCGGACGTCCGATTTGGACTCGTCTGTACCCATGACGATGGTCATCTTCGCTTTCATTCTTTCCTCTTAATTTTCCTCCCAAAAAATTTCATACCCATCCTCCCTCTGCCATCACTCCTTCCTTCACGAGCACAAATAAATGTTCGCGGAGTTACGTGCCCTCAAGATAGAGGATGCCAGCCTTGTCTTTGACGATCTCGGGCGCGTCGTGTCCGCGAAATCCCCATGCTTGCAGGAGCTCGAGCTTCGATCGCAACGTGGGCGTGGCTGCCCATGCCGCCGCACATGCTGAGCTCTGTGTTCGTTCCGCCGCAGTAAATATGGTGAATGCGACTACAAATAAATGTTCTATATATACAAAGGCCCATTAAACTTCTACACAAATCTGGATATGCAAATGCATAGAGAGCACCTTGCCTACTTGCAAGAATGTTAGCTGTACTTTTTAAAACCCATTTTCCTTCTAATTTTTTTTTTTGAGAAAGATAGGTTTTATAACAAGGCATAAAGCATGACGTTGGCAAGTTAACAAAAGTGTTGCGATACGTTGGTGTGTGCACACTTGTCTAAACACTTGGACCTCATTGTCCAGTAAATCCTTCAAAGAGAAGACGTACGTACATATGTATCCCTGTCACTCTGAGGCCTATGGATGAAGCCAGCTTCGAGTTCATTGCCCTACACTCCTAGTAAGTAGATATCATATAGGACCTCTTCGGTAGCTCGTTTTTGTTGACCATTGCACACACCAGCAACAGCTCCCGCAGCATCACGATGTGACGTCCTCTCCCCATCAGGCCAACGCGTTTGTGCACAGAAGACGGCAGGCAGAGCCAACACGTTTTGTCAACGGAAACTAAACGGAACCACGATAAACGAGCTACCGAAGAGGACCATAGTCTTCTAAAAGCAAGTCACATTCTATCACTCTTGGGACAATATACGGGCAGTGGGATAGCTATAATGATCTATTAGAATTGATTGATTGCGGTCTCTTCTTTGACATCATTTTCTCTCATAAGGCTCAACATAAATGCCCAGGAGGTCTAATACAAAACATTCCACCATTTATTACAAAAAATATTCTCTCACATGACATTGAATCAAGCTCAGGGCATTCCCAATGCTATTTCTAAACTTTCCCCTATCTCATTACTATTAATCTTTTTTTCAATCTCTCCCTACAATTTTCTCTCTTATACTTTATTGCTACAGTGATTTGAGGAGAAAATGAGGGAGGGAAGAGGGTAGCATTGGGAATGCCCTCACAAAAGCTTCCACTGCATTGTTACATTGTCTCGCAGAGGCTGCACAACCCATAGTTAGAGTTCATGTTAGCAATTATTAGATTGGGTTCCAATTATAGTTTACCATTCAACTAAGATCAATTTCTACCATCCATTGATATATATGTTTTATACATGTCATATAATTTTAAAACTTTACAATGACACTGATGCAAACGGCGCCCCTTTCCTAACAAGTTTGCGTCGCCCTGAACCATCAACATTACTCAGCTCTAAAATTTACCCTCTCAAGAAGGAGCCTATCAGTGCTTCGCCTCCCTCTGCTGCAGTGCTGGCGTCCTCGTCAGCACTGATCGAGTGTTCCTTCGTTGGACCTGAGGCGGAGCGCCCGGATTATTTGTAATAATCTCTACAGTACCAGACAGCATCGATAAGGTGCTCTCTTGTTTGTACCCTATGTGCAATATACGTTGTTTTCTCCTGGTCCTCGGCCATTAATTACTGTGTTTTGTGTCAATCAGATCGCTAGTGTGCTTCTTTAGCTGCAAGTATTCGGGAAAAACTCAGGGCCACTAGGTTATATATGTAGCAGTGTCACTACTGGAATCCGTCTTAATTTCGTCGGCCATACACCGACGAAAATAAAGGCAAAACCGACGAATTTAACATAATTTCGTCGGTTTGCCGACGAAATTAACCCGACGAAATGTGTTAGACGAAAATAATGACCTTTTCGTCGGTTGCTGACGAAATTACTATATTTTCGTCGGTTTTACAGGCCGACGAAATAAATTTGCCGATGGCTCTCGCACCAGCCCGAGGGCTGACGTGGCAGGTAATTTCGTCGGCCACGTCCGTCGAAAAAAGTGGAGAGGTGGCATGCGGAGATGACGTGTCAGACAATTTCGTCGGCTAAAACCGTTAATTTCGTCTGCTTAGGCCGACGAAATTACAATTTTTTTACAAAAAAATACAGGGTTCTATATAATTCATTTAAAAATCATAGAAAACCTAGAAAAATCATAGAAAATCCAGAAAAATCATAAAAAAATCACAGATATTCATATCATCGCAAACATGTATCCGACATCACATGACCATCCACCACAAGATGCATAAGAGTATATACATACATATAATTAATACATAAGTCCATCCAACATCACATGACCGCAACATAAGTTTAACATTAAGTCATCCAACATGAAAGGAGCTTCACACGTACAAGTTTAACATCAAGTCATCCAAAGATCTACATGGACTTCATATTTTAATCATACTACTATGTCCTACTGTCTTGGTTCCATTTGATGTGTGGTGAGCTGACAATGGACCGATTAAGCAGTTCAAACGAAACAACAGAAGCACAGTAGAAAATTAAGCCTTTCGAAAACTAAGATGTAAAAAGGGATTGCATACTACAGTTATATATGCCGAAGAAGATCCAGTTTTACCAAGAAGCTCTTGCACAGCTTTCAGGGTAAATGGGTGTACAAACCGGTCAATTCTCAAAGAAGTTGTTGTGGGCTTCTCAGATGGGGGTACTGCAACACCAAGACAGAGACGGCGTAGGGGAGCAGGACGGCGGCGTGGGAGGGAGCTGTGGGCGGCTAGGTCAAAGAGAGTAAATAACGGGCCGGTCGAGCTTTGTTTTAGTGGGCCGTAATTTCGTCGGCCCAAACCAACGAAATTACGGCCACGTCATCCCGAATGGTCCATGATCCTGTGCACAGTAATTTCGTCGGCCCAAACCGACGAAAATAGGATCATAATTTCGTCGGTTTCAGCTGACGAAAATACTTGCACGTCATCCCCAAAACACACGATGCGACTGCAGCGTAATTTCGTCGGCCCGAACCGATGAAATTATTGGCCAATTTCGTCGGCCTTTCGGAACCGACGAAATTATGGACGTATTTTTGTCGGTTTAAGCGAACCGATCAAATTGTGTCCGTATTTTCGTCGGTTTTTGTGGATCGACGAAATTAATTTTGACCGACGAAAACACTTCGTTTTCCTGTAGTGTGCTTTATTTCCATGCTTCAATTAATACTGTAACAAATAGTTATAAGGTAGAAAATGAGACAATAAATATTATATATTGGGAGTGGGACTAACGATGGAGCTGTTGTTGTTGAGGAGGTGAATTGTGGTGGTATTGTCTTATATTTGTAAGGTGGTATGTGGATAATGATAGAAAAATATAAGAATAGAACGAACTACTGTCGTGAGCTGGTGCCCGCAGCACATACATTCAATGATATAGTATTTTAATAATCCATCCAATAACACTGTTTACTGGATTAAACTTCGTGTTTAATTCATATATGGTTGAAAATCGCAAAGCCGTGACAGCATTTTTCATATTTTTGTTTGAAATATATTAATAAAACCATTTATTTTTAGAGACCAACTTTGTGACAGATGGTTGGTTTTAAGATTTATAACATCCACATACTAATAATCATAGAAAAAATACGTGTGCAAATAAATTCCGTAAGTTAAACGTGGTTAACCTAAAAATTTACAAATCATATTTCTATAAAAAAACAACTACAAACTAGTTGATCAAAAACAACTACAAACTAGTCCGATCAAAAATATATTGAATAATAAATGTAAGTATATGTATATAAGTTTTTTAATACAAAATAATCAAATTTTTACTATAAAACTGTGTGAAAAAATAGTGTGGACTAACCCAAAAGCAGACACAAAGTGAAAAAACAGCTTAGACTAACTGAAAAAAATAATTATCTATCCAAAACTAAAAAAACTAGATGACTGCTATTTAACAAAACGGTGGATTTTCCTCGTATAATTTTGGACGGTATTATGAGCCCTACAGGGGCAAGCCTCAATCTACAGAAGACCAGGCTTCATCCAAGCACCCGATCGAGCATCCACTAGCTAACCTGCCTGCTGATTAATTTGGCTAATCACCCCGCATAAAACAAATCGAGGCTTTTAGCTAGCTGACCAGCTAGCTAAGCTAGCTCTCTATAAATACCAGCTTCCACTTCACTTGCTCCCTCATACATTGCAAAGAGCGCAACATTGCTATCCATCTCAGGTCTCAGCTAGCTAGCTTGACCGCAGACTCGCCGGCGATCCGCCATGGGTTCTGTCTCCGGCGACGGCGACGTCAAGCCGCACGCCGTGTGTGTGCCGCTGCCGGCTCAGGGGCACGTGACGCCGATGCTGAAGCTGGCCAAGATCCTCCACACCCGGGGCTTCCACGTCACCTTCGTCAACTCCGAGTTCAACCACCGCCGGCTGCTCCGCTCCCGCGGCGCCGCCGCGCTCGACGGCCTCCCAGGCTTCCGCTTCGCCACCATCCCCGACGGCCTCCCGCCGTCCGACGCCAACGCCACGCAGGACGTGCCCTCCCTCTGCCGATCCACCCGGGAGACCTGCCTCCCCCACCTCACCCGCCTCCTCACCGACCTCAACGCCTCCACCGCCTCGCCGCCGGTCACCTGCCTCGTCGGCGACGACATCATGAGCTTCACCCTCGACGCCGCCAGGCACGTCGGCGTCCCCTGCGCGCTCTTCTGGACGGCCAGCGCCTGCGGCTACATGGGCTACCGCCACTACCGCAACCTTCTGGACAAGGGCATCTTTCCCCTCAAAGGTACGTAGCCAACCTCGTCACCATTAAGATCATACCCTCTCTGGTTTATTTTATTTACTTATTTACTTATTTCATTTGACTAAGTTTTAACTTTTTAAAATTTTTTAGAGTGACTTGAGAATCGGGTCCTAATGTTTGAGATAGAAAAAGACGGATTTTTAAAATTTTTTTTTTATTTTATATAAAGATAAATAAACAAGCAAATAAATTAAATAATTAAAATAACTTGTAGAGAGCTATGCTAGATTTCAGTGATTTTTACGGGTGATAATGAATCAACGCAGACGCGGAGCAGCTGACGAACGGGTTCTTGGAAACGCCGGTGGACCGGGCACCGGGGATGAGCCGCCACCTGCGGCTGAAAGACTTGCCGAGCTTCTTCCGCTCGACGGACAGTGAGGAGTACATGTTCCACTTCGCTCTCCATGTGACGGAGCGGTTGGCGGAGGCGGACGCCGTCGTGCTCAACACCTTCGACGAGCTCGAGCCGGAGGCGCTGGACGCAATGCGCGTCGCGCTGCCGGCGACAGCGAGGATTTGCACGATTGGCCCGCTCGCCTCCCTCGCCGACGAGGTGGCGTCGCGCGACGGCGCACTGGACGCGTTGGGCTCCAACCTGTGGAAGGAGGATGCGTCCTGCCTCGCGTGGCTCGACGGCAAGGAGCCCCGCTCCGTCGTGTACGTGAACTACGGCAGCGTCACGGTGATGAGCAACGCGGAGCTGGTGGAGTTCGCGTGGGGGCTCGCCGGCAGCGGGCACGACTTCCTGTGGGTCGTCCGGCCGGACCTCATCAACGGCGACGCTGCCGTGCTGCCGCCGGAGTTCATGGCGTCCGTCGAGGGGCGCGGCCTCCTGGCGAGCTGGTGCCCGCAGGAGGCGGTGCTCCGGCACGAGGCAGTGGGCGTGTTCCTCACTCACTCCGGCTGGAACTCGACGATGGAGAGCCTTTGCGGCGGCGTGCCGATGCTGTGCTGGCCCTTCTTCGCCGAGCAGCAGACCAACTGCCGGTACAAGTGCACGGAGTGGGGCGTGGGGATGGAGATCGGCCACGACGTGCGGCGGGAGGCTGTGGAGGGGAAGATCCGGGAGGTGATGGGCGGCGAGAAGGGGAAGGAGATGCGCCGCCGCGCGCAGGAGTGGAGGGAGATCGGAGCCCGCGCGACGAGTCCCGGGGGGCGCTCCTATGCCAACCTCGAGAAACTGCTCTCCGACGTGCTCCTCCCGGCCGGCGACAAGAAGACATGTTAAGCTGTTGCAACTTGCAAGCATTTACTCCTGTCTTGCACTGTACCACCTGTCGTTAACTGTTTTGCATGCATGGGATGGACTTCAACCTATAATACTTTTTTAAAACTCATTTTCAGAGATAAGTGGGGCTCCTTATGTCTCCACGTTTCAAGATCCGTGGCCATATCAAATATCTCTTCACATCCGTAATTTACAGGATCTCTTCTAGTTCAACAAAATAAACTAGTGTTTCAATTTCTTCCTTTACTTTTGTAAATATAGTTGATTAAGTTGATCCAGAAAGATCCACAGATTGATCTATTCCCATCCCTATGGACCTTATGTCTCCACGTTTCAAGATCCGTGCCCATATCAAATATCTCTTCACATCCATAATTTACAACAAAAAAAATACTGTTTTTTTTTGTAAGCAATTAATTACTTTCTCCCCTCTCCCCCTAAGCCTGCGCCTGTTGCGGCAGCCGTCTTAATTTGTTGATACGGTGTGGCTTGACACAGCGGCCTATGCGGCAAAACATTGAGAGTCGGCGTGGTCGGCGGTAGCCGGCTCGAAGGAGAGAGAGGGGGGGAAGAAGGATGTGATTGCTTTTTGAAAAAAAATTTAGGGATGTTTTTTTTCAAAATACCACTTAAGAGCAGTGGGGAGTTGAGCACGAGTCTTGACACGCATTGGATTGTTGCAGATCTATATGGTACCACATGTAGGTATGAAAAATTGGTTTCGTTTTTTGTGAATGCCTTGTTGCATTTGTCATAATGCTCGTGTCCCCACCACCAGTGACTCATTGGACTCATTATGAACTATAATCAAAACTGTAAGCAATCAAAGATAGAGATATATATGTATTGTAATAACAAATAATAAAGAATTGTCTTCTCGGATTATTTGTGTTGTTGCTTTGTATAGCTACTTTATGTAGCCGAAGCCCATGGCCTATATAGATGTACATATATATGAAGGAGAGCAACAGAGAGAGACGATTCCACAAAAGGCCCCATTATACTCCCTCCGTTTTATTTATTTATTTTTTGAAGCAAAGGGGCAGGAGAGTTGCCTTGCATTGATTCAAAGATAGAAGGGTTTACAGAGCGGGGGGAGACAACGGCCCCTCCCCCCAGGGGCCTTGAACCAAAAGTTAATTTATTACAAAATTGGCGCCCGCAGCCCCCAAAAGGTACAGGTCATCTAGTAGGTGGTCGAAGAAGAGAGCTCTAGGTCGCTCGATCTGGCGAAAAATCTGGTTGTTTCGCTCAAGCCAGAGGTGCCAGACGGTTGCCAGGACGGCTGAAAGCATACCTCGGGAGGACCCAACCTGTAGGATATCATTCGCCCACCACAGCTTGAAGTCGTGGACGTAATTCCAGCCCTCCGGGTTCAGTTGGGGTGTTTCTAGCAGGGCAGACAGCTGAATAAGACGAATGATCAAAACACATGTTTAAAAATCAATGACGATAAATAAAAAACGGAGTGAGTACCGATTGGTATCGGAGCTCAGGCTCAAGCCAGCTTGGCAGCGGCTCAGGCTGTAGGATCGATGGCAACAGGGATGCCAACGACGGCAAGTCGGCAACCACACGTCCACACGTGTGTCGGTGAGGGCATCTACGTGCGTGGGCATTGGCCGTTGGCACAACGGTGAAGGCGGTGCTGGACGCAATGGAGCGGCGGCGGCGGCGGCACGTGCGTGGAAGCTGGTGGTTCGCTGGAAGACGGAGGAGCTTCACCAACTTAGAGCTAGGTGCCCTGCGGCTGTCCGAATTGCAGGCGGAGCTTGGCGAGGTGCTGCTCCCAGCATGAAAATAGGAGTCGTTGCTGGGCAGCGGCGCTGTGCGGCGAGCTAGAGTGGAGCTTTCAGCTGGACGGCGGTGAAGAAGACCACGAGGTTGCTGATTACTGATTTGCCGTGCTGCGGTTGTGAAGGCAGCAGCTAGCTAGCAGCAAGGGCAATAGCAGCACAGAGAACAACAGCAGCAGTGGGAGGAAAAGGGGAAAATAGTTTTTTTTTAACAACAAAAAAGGGGAAAAATAGTGAAATTGGGAGGAGTTGAATGGGAGCCAAATTAAGTGCTACAGTTGGTACCCTGTGAAAAAAAAAGGGAATAGGTGTGGAGGTACTGCCTAGGGCCGTTCCTAGGCCAGGGGCCCAGGGCAACCGGGGCGATGGGCTACTGCCTGCTGCAGCAAAGAAGAGAAGAATCCCAACTCCCAAGAAGATGGTTTTAAAGCAGGTTGAGGTTATATCAGGAGGATGGAGAGAAGGCCGTTGGAGCAGGGGGTGGCCACTCGCTTGTGCACTGGTAAAGCAATTGGGGAAAAAAATGCTAGCAATTGTGAAGGGACGGACATTGCTCGAAGAGAAAAAAGAGATGCTTCTCAAGAAACTAGAGGAGATCAAGGTGCTTGTTGACCAGTGTGATCGGGCCCTTGGAGATTGAAAGCACGATGATTCTAAACAAGTGAAAGATAGCGAGCATCATTTGACGGACATTGAGAATGTGACGAAGGGTTATAGTTAAACTTATGAAATTGATTATGATGAGACCTTTGCTCCAGTTGCAAAGATGAGTACGGTAAAATCTCTAATATCTTGTGCTGCAAATTTTGATTGGCCACCGTATAAATTCGATGTGAATAAATGAATTTCTATATGGAGATCTTCGTGAGAAAGTATATATGGAAATCCTACCTGTATTTTCCACCTCTCAAGCTAAAAGAAAAGTATTGTGGTTAAAGAAGTCCTTTTATTGTTTAAAATAATTGTCAAGAGTATGGTTTGATCGATTCAAACATGCAATGTGTAATCTGAGGTATAAACAATGCAATGCTGATCACACCATATTTTATCATCATTCTGGAGGTCGTAGCATACACTATTTTTGTGGGGTATGTGGATGATATAATTACTATAGGTAATGATGGCCAAGAGATAACTAGATTAAAGGATAATCTCATGAATGAGTTCAAAGTCAAGGATTTGGGACAATTAAGGTATTCTTTAGGCATTCACATTGAAAGATCACCGATGTCGTCCTGTCTTAAATTTTATTATCCAAACCATAGGTTGTGTGCACAATCCTGTGATCCAGTGGATAAAGAGAGGTATCAACGACTTATGAATCAATTGATCTACTTATGTCACATTAAACCAAATATAGCCTATTATGTGAGTGTGATAAGTAGATATATGCATGATCATACAAGTGGTCATTTGGAAGCTGTATATAGAATTTTAAGATATTTGAAAGGAAGCCAGAAAGCGGTATTGGTATAAGATATAATGATATATAAATGGTCATATGAAAGTAGAAGGATTTTGTGATGCTGACTAGGCCAACTGTCTAGATGATACAAAATATACTTCAATCTATCGTGTATTTGTAGGTGGGAATTTAGCATCCTAAAGGAGTAAGAAGCAACAAGTGGTATCTCGCTCCACAGTTGAAGCTGAATATAGAGCTATGGCTGTAAGCTTAAAAGTGAAATGTTGTGGATGAAGAATCTTTTGTCTAAGCTAAGGCTGGTGGAAGCTACATCGATGAAACTGTGCTACGATAACAAGTCAGCAATAAATATTGTTAACAATCTAGTTCAACATGGTCGAACAAAGCATGTGGAGATAGACTTTTTTTTTTTATCAAGGAAAGACTAGACGAAGGAACACTGAATTTGTAATTTGTAACCTCTAAAAAACAAGTAGCTGACACTTTAACAAAAGAATTAGTCAGTAGAGAGTGTGTTTCAGCTTGTAAAAAGAATGGAATGATATATCTATCACTCATCTTGAGGGGAGAGTTGGGTTGTTTGTATTATTACTTTAGATAGTTACTCTGTGTAGCTCAAACCCATGGCCCACACATAGATGTACATACATACGGATAGCGATAGGGGGAGATTTCAGAAAAATTCCCATTGTACCACAGTACTACGTGTCTATTTTTATTCATGTTTTTAACCCCTAAATGCATCGATAAACTTCTTGACTATATATACCCGGGAATAGAGAGGTTCTCAATATTAAATATAACTACCTACTAGCAACTACCCGTGCTCACACACACATGACTGTTGGAAATATAGGCATTATATCTATTCCGAAATTAATTATACCACAAAACAGATGCAAAATTAAACAGGCACACAACATGCAATCCATTCTGGACATCACGTAAACCCTAGCCGCGCACTCGCGGCTACTGGAGTCAGTGGAGGATACTTACGTAGGGATCGGCGAAGAGAAGAACGTGAAGAGGGAACGGCCGGCCATAGAGGAAGTAGACGACGTCGAGGTTCACAAGCATGAGCGGTTGCGCGGATGCGCTGCCCAGAAACCTAATTGCCGCCCTCCCGTGCAGGTCTCACGGCAGCAATCGGAACGGAGATCCCGCTCTCCCCCCTCCTGGTGCACGCCAAGAGGAAGGTCGACGAGGAACAGATCGCGCGAGGACTCAACACAGCAGAGAGTAGAAATGCGAGAGAACAGGTGAGAAGTCTCCTGGACGTCTCCAGGAGATTTATCCTCGAGTCTCAACCGTCTCCCCCACGCGGAGCGGACGCACGTTGCACGCCGCGCGTGCACGTTGCGAGCCGTTCCTTCGATCCACAAAAATCGGACGCGGGAAGTTACGTTGCTACGGATAAAACCAGAAATAAAAAGGAGATTAACGTGCCAGGATTAAATCCACAGCGCGGCGACTCGCGACGTCGCAAGTCACAATTCACGCGGTAAATCGCGTAATTGCGCGCGCGCGTGTGACTCTAGCAAATAGCTCCCAATCCCCCATGTGTCTCATGACAAAGGGGTTGGGTAGCTCTCCCTTATAAGTTGGTATTTTTCCCTTCCAACTAGCAATATGGTACTATTCACTTATATACTTGGCATTTTCAGAATGGGCCTAATGGGCCAAATTCCAACAACGACTACATGAGCAGTAGCGCATAGTCGCATATACGTGGTGGCTCGTCGATCTCCTTCTCGACAGCAACTACGTGCGGTGCATCAGCCGACTTGTTCATTCAATCCCACACACAAATAATTTCAGCTCAACATCTTAACACTATTCATATCACTATTCATCTTATGAATAGTGTTTTAGAAGGTGGGATAGAGAAGCTGTTGGGATACCCTAGGCCTCAGTAAATTATGGGTTTTGGGGCCTGCCTTTAATTATTTATTCCGCGTCAGCATATGGCCTCGACCCATAAATTAAACCAAGTACGAATTAAAGTACGAAGTGATGCTAATTACTTTAGGCATGAGGCATGATCGATCACATCCACACGTTCTTACATATGGTGCATCCGAATCGGGTGCTCACCAGCCAGTTGCGTTTGAGAATCCGGAGGGTTTTCTTTTTATATGGCAAACATAATTTCCACCCATAATCAAGAGATCCTTCGATAGTAGTGGACTAGTGGGAGGTTCTGGAGTGGCTATCCTTCCATGCTAGAGGCGCGCTTGTTCTTTTGAGCTAAAAGCTCTCGTAAATTATAATTTTAAAAATTGCGGAATCTTGGTAGTGGGTTAATTTGAAAACAACAAAAAAATATATTAAAAGTTAGTTTTGAAAACTTAAAAAAAAACAATGCAATCTAGATTAAAACTATAAAGAACAACGGACGACACAAGGGAGAATGGTGGTGTCGTCTGCCTTTGGTTTGTTGAGGCGCATTGGATTGAAATTGATGGCTCGAATGAAGCGTTGTGCACTTTGGTACATAATATTGCTACAGTGATTCACAGGGCCTTTTATGAGTATGTTCAAGTGGACATTTAGCCACAATTAATTATATTAGACGAGAGAATTATAAGAAGAAACAATCAATGCCTTTTTTCCCAAACCTCTCCCTGCTCTTTCTTTGCTTGAGTAAATCTCCACTTAATTCTCCAATTAAGTTACAATTTCTCAAAAAGAATATTACCATTAGTTACAATGGATTCATTCCCTCCATGTCATCCATTTATTTAATGTTTATTAATACGCTCAAATTTATATATTGGGTGGAACCTTGAGGTGTGTAACTATGTTAGTTACTATCATTGTTTTTGTTTTATTTCACTATTTGTGACACTGGAAGGTTGTATTATTTTCTTGGCATGTCTTATAGAATTAGAAACATGATTCTGATTGTGAAAAGTGCAAGGAGAGAGACAAAACTTGTAGTGCTAACTATAGGAGCAACATTTTTAGTTTCTTAGAGCAAAGCTAGCAGCAGTTTTAAAAGCTGCTGCAAATTCCAATGCTGCAAATTTACAGCTTCGCTGCAAACGTCCCTTCAGACTTTACACTACACTCTAAAAAGATTCCCTCACCTACCAGACACTCTATACGTGCTGCAAATTTACAACACCATATAGAGCTTCTGCTAGCTATGCTCTTAGGATTGCTTCCTTTAGCGTACGTATGTACTTTTAGGATTAAATATACGAGAGGGAGACATGGATGAATAGTGAAAATACGTGAGAACAACATATGAATGTTGGATAGAACTATGGTTGTAATTTCTCGTGTAGAGATATTCCTGTAAGCATTTGTCCGTGGTTTTTTCTCAAATGATTCCATATTGCATCTTTCTCTAGCGCCCATCTATTGTGCTATATGATTTCTAACAGGTGGATTTATTGTTGAGGAGAATTAATCAGCACGATGAAGAATAGGATAGGATAGAATTGTATGCGTACGTGGAAAAACTACACCATATAACATTTTATACATAAACGTCAAATACAAGTTGTTGATTATATGAGTAGCAAAGCCTGAAGATCTACGAACAAAGGGAGCATGTCTTTCTGAGTGAATAAAGAGGCCATTTCCAAATTTTGCGTGGACAGGACATGCCCAGTTGGCTAATCTGGCTCTCAATCCTGGCTGGCTTCTATATTACGGAGCAAAGCACAAAGATGAAGGTGGGAAAGGCATGCAGGCGAGCCAAAGAGAACTTCAACAACAAAACTTCGTGGTAGGGCATGCCCAGAAATAATATCATTTTTCACCCTATTTTTATTTTTATAAGGTACTTCCTCCATTCTTTATGAGTTAATTCCTTATTTACCATCGCCGAACTTCGCGGTTCCTTATTTGCAAATGAAAAATTTTAGCTTCCTTATTTGCCATCCACTTAAAGTTCGATGCCTCATTTGCCACTCCCGTTAGTTTTACCGTTAGATTTAACGGATTTTATTTAAATTTGATAGAATTCAACAAAAATGCATTTAAATTCATCAAAATTCAATAAAATTTGATTTAAATTCGACCAGTTGCAAAGATGAGTACGGTAAAATCTCTAATATCTTGTGCTGCAAATTTTGATTGGCCACCGTATAAATTCGATGTGAATAAATGAATTTCTATATGGAGATCTTCGTGAGAAAGTATATATGGAAATCCTACCTGTATTTTCCACCTCTCAAGCTAAAAGAAAAGTATTGTGGTTAAAGAAGTCCTTTTATTGTTTAAAATAATTGTCAAGAGTATGGTTTGATCGATTCAAACATGCAATGTGTAATCTGAGGTATAAACAATGCAATGCTGATCACACCATATTTTATCATCATTCTGGAGGTCGTAGCATACACTATTTTTGTGGGGTATGTGGATGATATAATTACTATAGGTAATGATGGCCAAGAGATAACTAGATTAAAGGATAATCTCATGAATGAGTTCAAAGTCATGGATTTGGGCCAATTAAGGTACACACCCCTTCCTCAGAGATGCCGACGGTGGGGATGACGAGGCCGGCGGCAGTGAGGGCTGCGCGAATCTCGGGGGGAAGCACTGCGACGGCGGATTCGATTTGGGCCGCAGCGGTGAGAGCGAGTTGGGCGGCGTCAACCGGCGAGGTGACCTGGAGAGGAGAGGTGTTGGTCACCGTCGTCGATGTGCTATTTGCCGGGACAGCAAGGACTGCCTTCGAGGAGGCCATTGTCGACGCCGTGGGGAGGGCCGTGGAGGAGTAGAGGCCGCCAGAGGAGGTGGGTTCCATGGCTGGTGACGGCGGCTGCATGGGAGGGGCTGCAGCGGCAGCGAGGTTAGGGTAGAATTAGGGTTAGGAAAACAGGCTCTGATACCATGTTGGAGATTAGGGTTTTGCGGAATAGGTGGTTTGTGTATTGCTGTTAGGAGAGTATATATAGTACAGGAGATGGGCTTTGCCCCTAAGACCCAATATACTCTGTTAAAGAACTATGGTCGTAATTTCTCCTCGTGCAGCGATATTCCTCTACGCATGAGTATGTGGTTTTTTATTGCTCAAATGATTCCATATTGCATTTTTCTCTAGCGCCCATCTATTGTGCTATATGATTTCTAACAGGTGGCATGCTACGAAAGGGGGTGAGGACGGCAACAGTAAGAAGGATTTATTGTTGAGGAGAATTAATCAGCACGATGAAGAATAGGATAGGATAGAATTATATGCGTACGTGGAAAAACTGCACCATATATTATTTTATACATAAACGTCAAATACAAGTTGTTGATTATATAAGTAGCAAAGCCTGAAGATCTACGAAAAGGGTGCATGTCTTTTTGAGTGAACAAAGAGGCCATTTCCAAATTTTGCCTGGACAGGACATGCCCTGTTGGCTAATCTGGTTCTCGATCCTGCCTGGCTTCTATACTGCGGAGCAAAGCACAAAGATGAAGGTGGGAAAGGCATGCGGGCGAGCCAAAGAGAACTTCAACAACAAAACGTCGTGGTAGGGCATGCCCAGAAATAATATCATTTTTCACCCTATTTTTATTTTTATAAGGTACTTCCTCCATCCTTTATTGTTTGACGCTTTTTACTTTTTGACACACCTTTTGCCATTCATCTTATTCAATTTTTTTAAAATATCATTTATTTTGTTGTAATTTTTTTATCATTGAAGATACTTTAAGCATGATTTTTATTTTTTACATTTTTGTTGTAATGTGTTTTATCATTAAAGGTACTTTAAGCATGACTTATATTTTTGTATGTTTGCACTAAATTTTTGAATAAAACGCATGATCAAAGTCATGTCCAAATGTCAAAGGCGTCAAACAAAAAAGAACGGAGGGAGTATGATATTAGAGATCATTGTTGGTTATTTTAAAAGAGACAGGTGAATAGTGATCGTGTAGAAATACATACTTAGTTGAAGGACTCATGCTTAAAAATAATTAGACCAAGTAGCCATACAATCTATTAGAAAAGGTCATCAGAGTTAGCGGAACCAAGTGCAGATCTAGCACCGGGTCAGGTGGGGCTCTTAGAACCACATATTATTTTTAATGTAAAATAGAAGGGAAGAAAGGGCTAAACTTCAGACTTAGGCCTTGACCTAAACTTCAGCCCCTCCTATTATTTTTTGTTGCGTCCGCCCCTGAGCAGAACATAAGACCATCCAAAGGAATTCTCCAACGGCTATGCACTCCTCCAACATAGTCCTGATCCTTATGTTCCCTGATCCTTATGTTCCTAGCACTCGTACAGATCCTCTTCTTGACCCCCCATCTAATAATAATATATATGCGAGGTCAGTATCATCTAAACACTAGCTAGTTAGCACTCTCCGAATGCACTCAATGATGCATGCTTTAAGAGAAGGGGCAAGAGGTTCTATTATTTGCGTAAAGCCAATTTTCGAGACAAGTTTAAATCACCCTATCTAGCTTGTTGGTTTATTGTTTATCTTAGAATAAACAAGTAAGTCAACACTGTCTTTACAACAATCTTAACAACCATACCAACAATCAACAATCTTTACCAAACCAACCCTTACTCGACCAATCCGAACTCCCAACCATACCCAACTTTGTTATCAACCATTCCAGACATAACGTACCCATCTTCTTCCTACACCCACCATTTTTCCGAGAATGGCGATCCCGTTATGGGCCACACCTTCCATAGATGTTCGTCTGACCTAGGAGGGTTGCCAGCCCAAAACTAGTCTCACGACATCTAGGAGATGAGTGGTCATAATCACCGCAGTGATGATCCATGCTAGGCTTCTTTAGGAGTGGTCCTAGGGTGCCTCCGCAGAGTGCACTCAACTAGCGCCCCAAACTTGTACTCCACGGGATGGCCACACGTTGTGCTGGAACCATCCTTTGATAGCAGCGCCCACCGGCTACGCGTGTGACTACGCGCTCGTCTTGGGTAAGCCTTCGCTAAACCCAACACAAGTACATTTCCTGCCCTGATTAACTTTCTCCTTATCTATACTCCACGTGATGATCATGCATTGTGTTGGAACATCCTTTGATGGTAGCGCCCTCCGCTACGCGTATGACTCCGCGCTCCTCCTGTGCTAGCCGTCTCCAAACCCAACACAAGGCATTCCCTGTCCTGATTAACTTCTTTCTTATTCATGGCTCTGCAGAGCACTTATGTCGGACCACATCCACACGTTTTCTATTCGAGTCTCCTTAACCGTTCCATTAATAACTCTAACCCAGATCCCCCATCATACTTGACGATACCCATTCTTGACCTTCAGAACATCCCACCAAACACAACCATCACAACCATGTCAATATAAATCATCAACCTAGACTTGGCTATCAGCTCTAACCGTCATATGTCATCAGTTTGAATGAATGAATGAATGTCCGATAAATATCGGTTCACCGTTCCATGGTTTTATTGCCTAAAGGTTATTTTTTGGCCTAAGAAGGTTTAATCAAATTTTACCCATTAAGTAGAGTTAAAATTGTTACCAACCTATACTTAGGTTATTCAAATGATATGACAATCAAAACAATCATGTAGGGTAATCAAGGGTTATAAGGAACAAACATGTTTATAGCATGGATAACAAGTAGGCAATTTATGCCGCATGAATTTTAATAGCAAACAACATAGTTTTAGAGAATGGGTATAGACATGAACTATGAAATGTTAATTTGCCTGGACCGACTGAGGGGTAGTCTTCCTCGGTGTCTCCAAATCTGCTCTCCAGTACTTTACGCCTATTCATACAATTAACTCTAATAAATATCCAGAAATGCATGTAAAGCATGATGCATGAGTGGATGCTTGCGACAATTCTAGTACATACATGAGGGAACCTTGTCTACGGTCCACTGAAATGTCGTGCCATGCATGATCTTGCAATACTATACGATCATATATATTATTATTATTAATAATAATACCCTAATTAATATCCCTATTTTAGTTTAAATAATTTTCAACGATGCTTAAATACATTTTAGGACATGAGGGTTCATGTGATAATGGTAATAGCATTTATTAATTCTTTTATAAGATGTTAATGGTTATTTTCATAATTTTCCTAGGTTCTAAGAATTATTTAATGTATTGATGAATTTTCTTAGCTTTTTATAAAGTCTTATCCTATTTTTAATAAATAAAGGATCATTTCAGATGTTTATTGAAAAATCTATTTACTAGAAAGAGTGTTCCAGAATTATTCTAGCTCCTAGAACGGTAGCAACCGGTGAACTATCTAGGTCTCCCCTACAGATCCGACTCACCGGCGCGGAGGATTGAGTTCTCACGGCGCCTGTGAGCCCCTGAGCCGGCCACGCGCTCCGACCGCCGCCTCTCTCGACTGCCATGCCAGGCTCGCCTCTGAACCAGACGCTCCCTCCAAAACCCACACCCAAGCACCACCGTCTCTTCCTCCTCTCCGTGCCGTCTATCCTTGCGCTCGCGCTCGCCGTCTTCGTCGCCACCTCCACCAACCCCCTTCCACACGCCTCCTCCGCCTGCTCCTCGGTCCAAAGCGTCCTCTTCTCCTACTATCGGCGCCAGGCCTCGTGCGAGGTACCCCGCCCGACGCTTGGCGCCCACCATGAGTTCTGTGGATGGCCCCTTTTGCCTCCGGCGGCGGATACCTGCTCCGAGGCCTGGTCCTACGTCGCCTCCCTCAAGGTGCATGCTGCCGATAGTGTCAGCACGAACTTCACGCTCGCAATCGCCCACCACGGCGACGTCCTGGCTCGGCTTGCCGGAGCAGTCCAAGAACTTGGCGTGCCATAGTGAGCTGTCTTGATCCGTGGTTGTGTGCCATAGTGAGCCTGGGGCATGGCACTGATGTACGAGAGTTTGCCTTGCCCCCCACTGGGTACGACGAGCCAGCATTTGTCATTGGCCGGACAATGTTCGAGACTGACCGTGTCTCACCTGAGCAATGTCAGGCGCTGTAACCAGATCGATGGATGCTGTCTGGGTACCGACAGATTTCCATGTGTCGACATTTGTGAAGAGTGGGATTGATCACTCCAAAGTAGTCAAGGTGGTGCAGGACTGCAGGCTGTCGATGTCGCGTTCTTTGATCCGGTCAAGCACGTTGTCCTTCCTCTTTCTATTGGTGTATCTGTCATGGTGCCTGATGATTCAAGATTCAATCCTGTTAACTCCAAAGGCAAAGGCTTTGTGTTTCTTAGTGTGTTCAAGTGGAGGGCTGGAACGTGCTGCTCAAAGCCTTCTTGCAGGAGTTTTCAGGAGCCGATGATGTTGCACTCTATCTACTACTCCCTCCATATCAAAATATTTGTCACTTTTGACTTTTGAACAAACGTTTGACCATTTGTCTTATTCAAAAAAAATTATGCAAATGTCATTTATTTTGTTGTGACTTGTTTTATCACTAAATATATTTTAAGTATGACTTATTTTTTTATATATTTGTGCGAATTTTTTGAATAAGACGAATGATCAAACGTTTGTTCAAAAGTCAAAAGTGACAAATATTTTGATACGGAGGGAGTAATCAATGCCTACCACCTTGACACAGGGTTCCAAGGAAAAATCCGAAGATTTGTCAAGAACTCTAGCATTGAAGAGCCAGTAGAAGGATGGGCAGAAGTCCGGGTGATCGATGAGCATATTCCTCAGTCTGCGCTTCCAAGACTGTACAAGTCCGTGAATGCATTTGTGCTACCCACCCGTGGCGAGGGTTGGGGTAGACCGGTGGTTGAAGCCATGCCCATGGAGCTGCCAGTGATTGTGACGAATTGATCAGGTCCAACGAAGTACCTGACTGAACATAATGGGTATCCATTGAACGTGGACAGGCTGGCTGAGGTCACAAAAGGGCTGTCAAAGGTCACCTCTGTGCAGAGCCATCTGAGGGTTTTGATGAGACATGTTTTTTCTGATCAATCGGAGGCAAGGAGAAAAGCGAAGCAGGCAAGGAAAGACATGATCGGGAGGTTTTCGCCAGCTATCGTAGCAAGAATTGTTCTTGATCAGATACGGCAAGCACCTGTCAGAACTCAAAAGACAGATAACTGAAACGTGATCAGAAAGTCCAACCAGTGGGTAGATGTCATACACCACAAGTACCATGTTTTTATGGTAAGATCCTTGGTCATCACATGTATAAACGAGGTAATTGATTATTTTTCTAATCGTGAGTAGAATTTTCTAATAGATGCTGTGGCTCCATAATGTGATTGCTGAGTGTTTCTAATTGAAACAGACGGGGGATTGGCGGCATGGAATGAGGAGAGACCGTGAAGAGCAGACGCAGCGGCGCTCAAGTGTGGAAGGACGCGGCGTCGGGCTAGAGGAAGCGGCAGATGGGAGGCGGGTTGGAAGGAGAAGAGATGGCACTGCAATGAGGTGAGGGGGGCACGGGAGGCTAGGGCACGGGCACGAGGCTTTAGATCCGAGTTATATTGAGCGGCAAAGGTGGGTAAATTTTCCTAGAACTCCATGTGCATCTACGAAGTCAAAAATGACAGTGCTGCAAGGAGAGAGGAAAAACCTGATGGGGCAAAGGAAAACCACACAGATTGATTGAAAAGTACCTGGTGCGATTGTACAGGTAGGCGGATAGAAAACCACAATCCACAAGCTTTTTTTTTTATTTTAAAATTTGACCCCTTGGAAAGCGCCGGATCGGGCTGGCGGGACGACAGCACTACTAGGCAAATGACCTTTAGTCCCGGTTGAAAACAGGCTTTAGTTCCGGTTTCCCCAACCATTAAATTTGGGACTAAATGCTTGTTGTTTTTAGTATGGTTAACCGGAACTATAGCCACTGAAATATCTAAAAATATGGCAAATGGCCTTTAGTCCCGGTTGGGAACAGACTTTAGTTTCGGTTTCCCCAACCATTAAATTCGGGACTAAAGGCCTATGATTTTTAGTCCCGGTTAACCGGGCCTATAGCCGTTGAAATATCTAAAAAATATGACTGGTTAATCGGGACTATAGCCGCTAAAATATCTAAAAAATATGGCGAACCCAAGACTCAAACCTAGGATCTCACCACTACATGACTTTCTACTTACCCTTCTAATCAACCCACCCACCCATGCATATTGACTGAGTAGGATATGCATTCTTTTTGAAGTTTGTTGGAACGAGCCTTTAGTACCGGTTAGCCGGTACTGATGAGCCCATATTAGTACGGGTTTGTATTACGAACCAGTACTGATGAGTCCGTACGCCAGCTGGCTCGTACCCGCATGCAAAAGGTATCTTTATTGTTGCCTCCAACCGGTACTTAAAGTCTAGAATTGCTACTGTTTTTACGAACCAGTACTGATGCACGATCAGTACCGGTTTCAATCCAACCGGTACTGATGTGCCGATAAATTAGATCATTGCTCTAGTAGTGCAGCCACGCGACGCAATCGGACTGTGCATTGTTTTCGGGTGACGTGGCCACGCGAGCGCTGGTCTATAGCTAGCGCTACATAGAATTTGGAAATGCTTGTCATGCGCAGTTAACGTGAAGATCAACCCTGAGAAAAAATTGGTTTAATAATATACATTTAATTTGAAATTGAAAAAGTATGTCACATTTTATGAAAATTGGTGAAATGAGCATGTTTCCGCCGTGGGACACGTCGGAACCGACGTTTCCGCCAGCCCAGGTGGCTTCCGCCACCCCAGGCGGAGGAAGCCGGGTTTTCACCATGCTGGGTGGCGGAAGCCGCCCAGGCTCGCCACGTGTCGCGCGCCGCGCCCGCTCCCGCGCGTCGGCTTGCCGCGCCCGCGCCCGACCGTGGGATTCCCCCTACGCATTGGAATGCGTGCCTACACATTAGAATGCGCACCGGAATAAATGGCGAGCAGCTGCACGCCAGAAACGACGAAACTTTTGCAGGTGAGTGGTCATTTCATGTCTGCCACCGACGTTTTAAACCTGCATGTAATGACTAAGTAGTTAATTAGTGACTAATAAATTGCATGCTTATGATAATTTAATCCTTATACGTTCGGCTATATAAGGACGAGTGGTGCTCAGTCCTACGCAAACTATTTCTCTGCTGCCTGGTGCTCAGCTTGCTGCTCGTTGCTCAGCTTCCTGCTGCTCGGTGCTAAGCCTGCTGCTCGTGCTCATCTTGCTGCTCGGTGCTCAGCTTGTTGCGCAGTACTCACATACGTTTGTGCTGGTAGCGTTTTCTCATTGTCTTCATCAAGGTGATCTTTTTTTACTTTGTACCAGTCCGAAGGTAATGTAATATATAGACGAAAACATAGTTTGAAAACTTTCATTCATTATTTTATGTGTTGAATGCGCAGGTGTTGGTAGCTCGTGAGCAGACAGTTTATTCGACATATTATTACTAGGTATGCATTTTAATAAACTCTCGTTCGTGGACTTGTATCATATAGTAGAATCAAATTTAGATTAATGTAGATTTTATAAGCAATTAAATGTAGCATTATGTCGTAGATGTTATGATTATAGCACTGAGTAATTTATAACGGTGGTAAGAAAACATTAACGCAGACCGTGCATGTAACATTTAAATAAATATAATAATTTGACAACATTTATGTGTTCATAGTTATTAATCTACATAAAACCTACATGTTGAAACGCATGAAATGAAGAGTAAAAACATAAACAACACAGTACGTGGACAAGGGTAGTGAGAACGCAAAATCTACTGAGGCCTTAGTTACCACCAGATGCAGCGAGAACCGTAGTGAGCACCAGAGGCAGCGAGAACCGTAGTGAGCACATGAGGCAGTCAGAATACAGTTCAGCGGATTGAGTGCGACCCTTCTTTTTATAGCCGAAGTCATTGATTAAATTTTTTCGTTAACATGTCATTTATTACACTAACTAAACATGGTCTGAACACTTCTGTCCTAGAGATAGAAGTGTTCAGACCATGTTTAGTTGGTGTAATAAATGACATGTTAATGAAAATTTAATCAATGACTTCGGCTATAAAAGGAAGGCTCGCACTTAATCCGCTGCACTCTATTCTGACTGCCTCAGGTGCTCAGTACGATTCTCGCTGCCTCTGGTGCTCACTACAGTTCTCGCTGCCTCTGGTGCTCACTACGGTTATCGCTGCCTTTGGTTAGTTAATTAGTTTATTCTGTTGCATGCATTAGCATGTAAGACAATAAATGTCCAAAGACAATGTTTAGAATTTTAGGCACTAGCTAAATTAAATGGTAAATGACCAGACAAGTAGAATTTCTATGGAATAATGACTAACTACATACTAATTTATAGTAGAGATAAGACAGTGTTAAGGCGAAAGGTTCACATGCGATATCAAATGGTAACATAAATATTTGTTACGTTTAATGCGTACGTAATTTAAAAAGTTAGTCAATTAATTTGTTGTCATGAACAAATTATTATTTAATTATTTAGTTCATTATAGTTAGTTAGTAAATAACGGTACTAATGACATTTCGGAAATAAACATTATTTTAGTTCTTTAGGCGATTTTTTAGCGTATGATTATAAAAAAATGATATATTGAATGAAAACTCCTAATGCTTTATATAAAGTGTGCTGAACAATTCTTGACCGGCGAAATAAAAATAACAATTATTGTCGAAGGTGTCGCATGTGCCTGTTTGCGTGAAAATATTAAAATTTATAGTACTGAATGTGAGATTACATATATATAGACGAGTGATAAATTTTTTTAATGACATATGGACAGATCTTTATGGCAACAACGTTGCATATTTTCTATGGGATGCTCCAACACAAATGCAGGGTGCTTTTGTTAGCATGCACAGTTGCATGCACACACAAACCGTAATTGATCTTCCTATAGGACCTAAAGACTTAATAGAGGTAGTTGCCAGAACACTTGGCATAGATCGGCGGAACTTCAAAGTGCGCCTACAGGCGGTTCGGCCCCGTTACGTCCCGAACACTTCGCATGTAGTATGCAACCTGTGGGAGCTTCGGAACCGAGGTTGCTAGGACTTGTATGTCACAAAGTCTGTTGAGGAAGCGTTCGATATTGGTGTGTACGCTGAAGTGGTACCACGAGAGGAAGGAGGCACAAGTGAATCATCAATGGCTGTAGAGTCTGCTACATGTGTTCCCAGTAACACGGTAGAGATTGGGGACTCATCGCGAGGTCGAATCGCGGAAGTAGAGGAGAGGGTTGGAGGACATGATAGGGTTGTCGTACCGGAGGAGATTGATGTGGCGGTCATGGAAGATGATGAGGGCGACGTGACGGGAGAAGGTGAGGATGATGGTGATGATGATGCAGGGACTTGCGGTCGCATACTTCGCAAAATACAAGCAGCGAACTGCGTTATGCCTGATTTCTCCCAGATATCTAGCTGGGGATATCAGCATAACGATATACAAGTAGGACAAAGTT